>CM075025.1:2962109-2980126 GCA_037576675.1 Pangasius sanitwongsei
AGTGAGTGAGTGAGTGAGTGAGTGAGTGAGTGAGTGAGTGAGTGAGTGAGTGAGTGAGTGAGTGAGTGAGTGAGTGACAGAAAATATGAATGCATGAAAGAAAGAACAAAAGAATGAATGAACAAATGAATAAACAAACATATGAATGAAAGAATGAGCAAAAGAAAGAATGAACAAATGGTTGAAAGAATGAGCAAAAGAAAGAATGAACAAATGGTTGAAAGAATGAATGAAAGAACTAAAGAGCAAAGGAGTGAACGAAAAATATGAATGAAAGAATGACAGAAAGAAACAAGGAACAAAGAACACGGGAACGAAAAAACAAACAAACAAAATAAAGAAAACGAAAGAAAGAAAAATGAAAGCCAGAACGAAAGAAAGAACAAATAAAAGAAAACTAATGAATGAACTAAAGAATGAAAGAGCAAAACAGAAAGAATGAAAGTAAGCACAAAAGAACTAACAAACAAAAGAATAAAAGAAAGAAAATAAGATTGAAAGAGCTAACAAACAGTGGAACAAATGAACGAAAGAAAGAACAAAAGAGTGAAACCAACAAGTAAACGTTCAAACCCATCCTTCCAGTTTAAGCCACGCCCACTTCAGGTTTTGATTTAATCATATATGAATATATGGAGCACTAAACAGATACAGATTCAGATACAGATACAGTCATTACATCCTGAGAGTGTTGTGCTGTTTTGAGCATCTGCCTGAAGAATACATCCATCCCTTTCTCATCCCGCAGCTGAGAGATGGAGGGAGGAACAGTAAAGTGGCTCCATTAAAGAAAGGAGTGATTGTGTGGTTCCAGGCCACGGAAGGAGTGTCTTAAAGGAGTGTATTCTTCAGCTGAAAGAATGGTAGGCCCCTTGTGCTGGCCGAGCCTCCCTCATCACCCGCGCTGTGTTTCTGGGTCAGGGTCACGCCGCCCCCGCCTCGGTTAAGCCTTTCATAAGCGCTCTTCTTCAGCGCTAGAAGTTGTTCATTTTTTCACCAGCTGTGTGAATGTTTACTCTCTGGATGTTTCCCGAAATAAGCTGGTGTGTGTGTGTGTGTGTGTGTGTGTGTGTTAGGGATGAGGAAAAATAACTGATTCTCTCTTGAATGGTTCGGCACTGATGCATGTCATAATCAGGCTTTAATATGGCATAATACGTGTAATTGTTCCTTTTGAAGAATATCAACAGTGCCAAATATTCCAGATGAGAAATATCAAATTCCTTGAAGAACTACATTACAGTTTTTCCCTTCTATCCATTTTCTGTACCGCTTTTCCTACACAGGGTAATGGGGGAGCCTGGAGCCTATCCCAGGGGACTCGGGGCACAAGTCAGGGAACACCCTGGATGGGGTGCCAGTCCATCGCAGGGCACAATCACACACCACAGACAATTTAGCGATGCCAATCAGCCTACAATACATGTCTTTGGACTGGGGGAGGAAACCGGAGTACCTGGAGGAAACCCCGAAAGCACAGGGAGAACATGCAAATTCCACATACACAGGGTGGAGGCAGGAATTGAACCCCCACCCCTGGTGATAACCACTAAGCCACCGTGCCCCCCCCTTGCAATTTTTTTAATTACGTAAAAGACTTAGTAATCAAATACATACAGACAGAGCAAACATTAGCAGTAGCTATGCTATACATCTGTATCGTGAAACAGTATCACACTTTTTATTATCAACATAATATTTTCTCATTGCTGATATTTACGTTTCCCGGATGTTTTTCTGTCTAGTATATATGCTCACTACGTAGCATATAACGTGGATTACTCATATTTAGGACAAATTCTTTGTTTTGTTTTTTGTTAGTTTGTTTTTTGATAGTGGTGCGGTGGGATTTAGCCCTCGCTTCATCTCTATGAAGAGTGCGACGCAGCGGCGGTTTAGTCCTTTAGTCAACACCACTGCGCTCATCATCTTGTAGATCGCTAACTTGCCTAGCCGAGTTTCGTATAGCTGCATTGCATTCTGGGACTTCTTTGTTGGATTTCTCATTAACGTAACGTTAATAAAATGGCTGGAAAACAGTGAGTGAGAAATGAAGCTCTTGCTCTTTTATTTTTAGGAGCTAACAGCAAAACCTGACTGTTATCCCCTATGACTGAGGCTGTTGAAATTTTTTCGCCTATTAAATGTCAGTGTAACTGAGCTAGCAATAACAGTGACCCCCTGTGTCATCAGCGAGCAACACAACCGCTAACTTCTTTCAGGAATAATGAAAATACACACCAACAAACAAATTAGCACCGGAATAGATAAACACGTCATAAATATGTGTTCAGTATAAACATATTTAATGTGTTTCAGGATGGAGAGTTCCTGTAAAAGCTACACGATGTAAGATTTGGGGATATCTTGTAAGATTTCACTCTCTCAGGTTAAAAAAAAAATGCTATTGCAAGCATCTTGCCAAAGAACATTTTGTAGAGCGGGTTGTGCTTCGCTCTTCCTCCCCCACACAGATAAATCTCATGACTGAGAGTGTCAAGTAATGCACCTTCAGAGAGAATACAAGACTGCACCCCAATCCACACGATGCACACTAAATAGTATGCCTAAATTATAATGACACTAATGGTGTTGTTTGGGATGCAGCCGGAGTATTCCTGACTCACGATTGCTCAGTATTACAGAAATGTTCTGAGAATAAAATAATTTTATTGTTCACATCATTGTGACTGTCACAGTTACTGAGTACCAGATGAAAGAGCAAAACCTCTCAGTGACAGCTTATCTTTTAGCTCCAGTCAGCTGGTTAGCTCTCAGTGTGACTATCTGATCCAGCGCATCGCCGATACCGCAGTGTAACTCTACCCATTCTGCATTATCATAAACAGCACATATCCTACAAATTGAACTAGACCTAACATTAGCTAGCTAGTTATAACGTACGCTCTGGTTAAAGGGGAAAGGGTCACTTCATGCTTTCCTGGATGCTCTGTGCATCTCCGGGGCTGATAGGTGCAGGTATCTTGTTAGCTAGCTAGCTGAAATATAGTGTAGGGAACAATCATTCCAAATGTCTTTTCCCCCTTTACCTGATCTGTGATCTGTGTTTTATTATTTAATCTGTGTATTTTATCCTCAGGCCTGTCAAGAACATTTGGTACGAACTGGATAGTGTTAGCATGCCAGCTAAAACACTGATTAGGGAATAAAAAGACACAGCTCAGGCTGAGGGCTCGCATCACTCACATTCATTCAATATAACTGAGTTTGAAATGGCAAAATTCTATAAAGCTTACTAACATGTCCTGTTATCATAAGTAACTGGCTAATGATACAAATTCCACAATGGACTGAATTAATTATCATCTTTCATTCATTAACTTCCAACCAAATTAGAGAACAAATAAGTAATAGCATAATAATAACAAAAACATAAATTGAATTGAATTATTATTTAGAGCGCTTTTAACAATGGACATTGTCACAAAACATACATTTTAAATTTATGAATTTATCCCTAATGAGCAAGCCAGAGGTGAGGCGAGGAAAAACTCTCTGAGACGATATGAGGAAGAAACCTTGAGAGGAACCAGACTTAAAAGGGAACCCATCCTCATCTGGGTGACACCAGATAATAATTCACTTCTAAACTATATTCTATATGGTGAAAGAGTGAAATTGTGTAACCACGAAAGTTCATTATAGTTTACACATGAAGTCTATTTTGATGGCGTTATCAACTGTTCACTGATGGAGACTTGAGTGCAAAAATGTTCATGCGAATTGCAGTCCTCAAGCTATTTACATTTATGGCATTTGGCAGACGCCCTTCTCCAGAGCAACTTTCATTTATCTCATTTATACAACTGAGCAGTTGAGGGTTAAGGGCCCAGCAGTGGCAGCTTGGCGGTGCTGGGAGTTGAACTCTCAACCTTCCGATTAAGAAGCCAACATCTTAACCACTGAGCTACCACTACCACTTCAAAAGCTCTCAAAGCAATTGTAGTCCTAAGCCATTGTAGCAAAACTGTTTGTATCAGTTGAAATCCAAAGCCATCTTCATGGTTTCTTCATGGTGGCACCATCCACAGTAATCTCATGTAACTTTAGGCTGTCCGTTGATTTCCAAGTGATGAGGAATCCAACCAGAAATAGGGCATCAGGATGGATCAGACAGGTCCAGAGAACAGAAGAGGTCAGGATCACTGGCATCTCAGGAGTAGTATGTGTAGCTCAACAAAGAGAGAGAGAGAGAGAGTTAGGTATGCTAAATGTCATGTAATGGTTAAAGAATATGTACTTTGTGTGCAGAGTGCGAGCAGGGACTCCGGCAAGGCTAGCTGTGACAGCATAACAAAAAGGGAGAGCCAGAAGGTAACACAGGAATGAGGGCACCCTGGGACATAAAGCAGCGATCCACTCCACCGTCAACATACCTGAGTGAACGTGTGAGAGTGGGGGGGCCAACAGCTTCCAAACATCCTAGTTCACCACAACACTCTATGCCTGTGAACTCTCCAGATCTACTCCTTTACCTAAGAAAAAACTATTCACAAAAGGCTTGACTAAACAAATATGTTTTCAGCCTAGACTTAAACACTGAGACTGTGTCTGAGTCCCTAACACTAAGTGGAAGGCTGTTCCATAACTGTGGGGCTTTGTAAGAGAAAGCTCTACCCCCAGATGTGGCCTTCACTATTCAAGGTACCAACAAATAGCCTGCACCTTTTGATTAAAGTAGGCGTGAAGGATCATAAAAGGCCAAAAGTTCACTCAGGCACTGCGCGGCAAGACCATTCACTGCTTTATTGGTCAATAGTAGTATTTTATAATCTATGCGAAATTTGATTGAGAGCCAATGCAGGGTGACGTGGTCATATCTTCTGGTTCTAATAAGAACTCTGGCTGATTTAGTCGGGTTTTCACATATTATATTTTATGATATTTTATGAAGTTTTCATGAGCATGAAGCCCATTTGACATCAAAATGTATCTTGGCGTGTGTGCTTCAGTGTGGGACGTGGAGCATTTCTGTGCTTTCTTGCAGTGGTCTAATATATCTGTAAATATCTGTAAATACTATAAACATGTACTGTGTATGGCCACATAATCATTATTAAATATTTCATAAAAATCAAGTTTATATGCATAGAACTACATTAAACATAACAGTTGTTAAAGATTGCCCCAAGGTTGAGAAACAATGTGTTACAGTTCAGATTTAGCAACTCAGGAACATCACATTATACAATAGTTTTTGCTTCCCTGACCTTATAATCTTTTTTTTTTTGTTTTGTTTTTTTTTTAAATTTTTACAAAATTCACTGTAGCTTTAAACATCTGACTATGGAAAGCCTTATTATTTTCATGATAGATGATTACACTGGAATAAATAATAAAGGAGCTATAGAGAATCAAAAACCAGGAGGCATCGAGAATATATTTAAAATCTCTTCATGCTATCCTGAATTGAATTCGAGCTGTGAAGTGCTTAGAGATCCACCACCCTAGTGTTCATGTCTTTATAATTTATGCCTCAAACGTATTTTTTTTTTTCCTACGCTCTCATGCACTTTAGTGGTTCATCGTGGGCTGTGGTCTATTTCACAAATAAGACATTTGTGCTCATTGATGTCTAATGGGGTTTGTGAGAGCACCGCTCATTTAAAGAATAACAGCACGCTTGAAAGCTGAGAATAACTTCACTATTGCGAAGTGACAACTAAATGCACCCGCTCGCTCTTATCTGCTCAAATGTTCTTTTTCATCACCTCTATACACACTTTCAAGCACGTTATTTATAAAAGAGCTCTCCACCCGCATAGGACAGTGCATTCTAAATGAGACCTTAAGTGTTATAAAGAGGGTCTAATAGTGATTAAATCCCCCATTTGAGGGAGATGTGATTTCAAATTATACACAAGCCACTGATGTATACAATGATGTTTGATTATCTATAGGTGCCATTAGACTGTCAGAGCTACTTCACCACACGATAATTGGACCTATTCATTTTTTTTAAGACAGGGATTTTTGCTTTGATTTCTGGTTTGGCTCCCTACGAAGTTGTGCGGCTGGTGTTTTAATTATTTATAATTTATTTATTATTAAGTGGGGAATCCTTACTGAGACTAGTGTCTCATAAAAACTAAAAGTAAAAATATTTAAAAAATTTTAAATTAAAAATTTAAACTCATACTTGGCAGCAAAATTTGGAAGTGGAAAATAAAATTATAATAAATTTATTTATAACAGAATCCATTAAGATTAAACAAAGTGTAAAGTAAATAAAGGTAAACACAACCTATAGATGTGAATAAAAAAATACTCACACTGCATAAATAAATAAATATTCCAACTGTTCAAAGTCATAAAAACAAGATTTCATCTTAAATAAACAAGTTAAAAATAATTTAACATTACTAAATGGCAACAGCCATTTTTATATCTCACATTAAAAAAAAAAAACAGCCAATGACAAACAAATAAAACAAACGCATGGAACCATAGATGCTTCTCACATGCTGGTGTCTCAGTATATTGATGAATTTAAAACGGTTAAAACAGGGTTAGGATGTACAATATGTTGATGAATAAAATCCGTTTTAACTTTTAACTATGAAGTTTTAATGTATTCTGTTATTTCATGCAACAAAAAAAACCACACAAACATTAGATTTATCAAGTTCTACATTTTGGAACCTCGAACACCTTGGCAACTGGGTAATGAAACAAATTCCACATTGTATTATTAAATTGTATCATTCACTAGCTTCATGTCCTGTCATGCAAGAAAAAGCATAGAAGCTAAAACTCCTAGTATCTGTATCCTATATCCTGTATTTCATTCCAAATATAGCAAAAACCTAAAGTTTTTTTTTTTTTCAAGTTAAAGTTCTACTTCATTCTGGAGCATACATTCATCTGGAGATTATCTGGGCACTCGTTCATGTACTATATTCATTTCAGTAGTTTAAAAATAGAGTAAAAACAATGGTTATTTTCCCCAGTACACACAAAAAATTTGAGATTCTTGTCTCTTGCTATGAAGAAATCCAGAACTGAAGCACACACCGGATGTCCGTCTTGCGACCTGGGTGGAACAGTGCATGGGCAATTATGGGTTTGTTCCTGGTGTGGCGTATTTCTGGAACAAAACCAGTAGCTCAGTGACCAGCTATCCTTAACCAGCTAGCTAGTTTGTCATTTGTCATTTATACATAATTGAGAAGATTCAAATTCAATTCAAATTTGCTATTTTTAATCTAAAATGGCTATCATCTTTACAAAAGCTCATCATGTTTACAGTTTTGTGCTAGCCACTTGTTAATTGAATATGGGATTTTAATGGGAGTTCATAATATGTTATTGTTATCTCCCAATCCAGCTGGATATTTACTGATAACCTTGAGAATGGGAAATGGGAATTTCTTGGAAGTCCTATGTCATGCTGTGGGTTTTAGGAGGATATTGTTGTAGTGCCATGTGTTTCAAAGACAATCTGGGCTTTAGATGTCTTCCATGGCAAGCTAAGATGAATTACCAGGAATTTTTATGCAGTCCTATATAATAGCATCTAATAGGAAAGCCCCATGGATTGGCATGCACCTACAGATTCTAATCAGATTCTATTTAATATTTAACATTATTACATATATACACACAGGGTTACACACTAGCACTACCAAGCTAGCTGTTTACGTTTAGCTACTCCAAGGACAACCCCTTGTTGTTACTTTAACCAGCTAGTCATACTTATTTCCTTATTTTGTGGCTGGATTGGTGTCAGGCTAGCGGGGGGTCTTATCGTAACTCTCCGTTCACAGTACGGTTCACATCGTCAGAGCTGGATTCAGGAGTGGTACATTGAAAAACATGCAAACATATTGTGAAGTTACAGAATAACAACCTGGGCCTAGCAGGTATATATTTATAACACACGCAAACCCGCAAAGGCATGTGCAGGTTCACACAGTTAGGTCAGCGTTTTCAAAAAAGATTTTGTGCACAGGAGGACAAAAAATAGTGAAAAATTTATGTAAACCAGTCTGGATAAGACTTTAGATTGAAACTAAATAGTCTCTTGATTGAGGTTGTGAATACAAGATAAAGCTCAGCAGTGGAAGTCCTTTAAACACTCCAAATGCTGGGAAAAATGTATCATGAACGGCAAGTGAATTTTAACCGTGTTTCTTTGTCTTCCTGTGTGTCTCCTACTTGACCAATTTGTCCTGATCATTTTTATAATCCAGAAACATTTTTTATTATCATTATTTATTTTATAAGCAAATGTCACCCTGAGCATTAAATGGCTGCAGTATATTTACAAATTGAATCTATAAAAGTAATTTTACCCATGACCGTCACCTCAGAGTGGGCGGACAGACATTGCCGTCAGGAGGTCTGTGTTCCGCTGTGCATTTGTGCCCATTTCCTTTTTGAATTAATGATCTCAAATGCGTTTCTAATGTGCTGTTCCGCTAGCCTCTACCCAGACCTAACACGTCAGCTGTAAGGTTGTTCCACGGCTCGGCTTTTTATTGGCCGACGATTCCACGCTGGTTCTCCATGCTCGCTGCACCTTCAAGTGGAAAAGCTTCTTCTGGAGAGGCAAAATGGCACTCGAAAGGGCTTTCCCTCAGATGAGCGGAGAGGGTGGAAGAGCACTCAACAGGGACTTTGGTATAACAGATGGAGGTGGGAGTGTAAATCAGCAGTGAAAAGAGGCAGAGAGGAAGAGAGATAGTGGTGGAACGATTGGACCAGTGGCTGCAGTGTGTATATTTCATGTGGCGCTTCGACAATATGCACCAAAAGGAGACAGAAAGTTTTCAGGCTTCCTCCTTCTCGTGTATTAATCAGCAGTGAGATATTGATATTCAGCACAGACGCATGTTCTCCACAGTGTCTGAAACTTTGGCAGACTATGTTGGAGAAACACAGACTTCAATCAGTAGGACATTGTAATCAATACACAAATGCAGGCCAGCGATCACAAAATCGATAAACTGTAGCGAATAATCATTTTATTTCATCAGCTGAATGAAGTTTGGCTTAATGAGGTCTATTACATCAGCCGCTCTGCAGAAGCCTCAGCCTTCTTAGGGATTTTTGCAGTTGGCAATAGTGGGCCGGTGTCGGCGCTTGACCACTGGCGTAGCCAGGAATTCATTTCATTTCATGAGAAGCATCTTCAGAAAAGCTTCCTTCTTTATGTAATACATTTTGATATGCAAATGATAATGATGGTTCAGTGAATATGAAAATTAGTCCATGACCTCATCTAGAGACTTCCAGGAACTTTCTGAGAATACATTAGGTACTTTCCCCTGAGAAGAGTTGGCAATGCTGGTCGTCAGTCCGCATTCAAAGCCGTACGATCCAGAACTAAAAATATTTAAATGCAGCTCACGGTGAGGTTCGGTGCTGCACTCTGTCAATGTGTGTGCACAAAATATATAAATTTCACCTGATATCTATCTCCAAATGCAAACACACCCCCTACATACCAACAATGCATGGATGTGATTTTGAAGGATATTAAAAAAGTCCTTGTAAAAGCGGCCTTAATCAGTCGCCTGCTAAGTAGTCAGTCATGAGGTGATGATTAGTAATGTTGCATGAATCTGCTTAACACATGACTGACTGCAATGAGCAACTGACTAAATATTCCAACTTGTCTAAGAACATGTGTTAACAAGGATCCAAATTGCTATTGTGTTAAGTTCCTTTTAGTCCACTTGGCGGCCATCTTGGCTACACTCCTGGGCAGTTATTGCCAATCATACGAGACCAGAGGGTTGAAATTGCTGTTAAAATTGGACGTAATTTGCATAAATAATATATGACCTTTGGCTCACATAAAATAAAAAATTCAGGTTGCTAAGGCTACTGTATGTGCACATTCCTTCATAACTAACAGAGCATAGTGCCCTGTGTCTGTCAGTTTCTCATTGTGTCTTAACCAGCAAGGTGAAAGGCTTTGTACTGAGAGGCGGCACTTACTTATGACTTAGTAATACAGCCAAAAAGTTGAGTGTTACATGCTGCTCCAATCGTATTTAAAGCTTTGTTCTGTCTCTACTCATACCTTCTTTGGCTGTGTCTAGGTCTTTCCAATTAGCAGTCAAATGTTGTTGAGATGATTTGAGCACAGATGTTGAGTAGATCTGGATAGGCGATTTATACTTCAGAGTGACAAGGGGACATCAACAGTGTACTAATATAGGCACTTTTGGAGCTCAGAGTTCATTTCAGGTATTGATTTAGACTGAGATGTCTAAACATGGTACAGTTTTTTTTTTTTGTACCTCATTTTTCTCCTAATTTGATCATTTGCCAGTTGCCACCCATTAGGTCTCCCCTATCACTTGACAGCTAATAACTGGGGAGGTGGAAAACTAACACGTGCTTGCTCTGTCATATGTAAAGCCATGGCATCTTTTTAAACACTGCTTTTCAATGCTGAGCTATCTACCCTCTTCGGCTTACATGAGCTCACAGATGCCCATGATTGGCTAGTGTCACTGTGATTGACAGAGGAGAGAGAAACTATGTAACTAACATTTTGCTCTCGTGGCTCCCGAACACAGACGGCTTTGTATCATCCGCATTCGAACTCGCGATCTCAGGAGGAAAAGACGAGTGCTTTTCTGTTGCATCTGTTACACTTCTAATTAGAACTGACCGAACACACTTTCCCTGACTAAACAGATTACCTTCGTTCAGCTCTACCAATTCCAGGTGGCACAGAGCCAAAGATGCTCTGTAATCCGGCACGTAATGCACAGGTCCACTTGTTGCCCTGATCCCAGATTTGATTACCATAATTATTCGTAATTAGCAAGCCAGTTCCATCAGGGAGCTTCAGAGCTTCAGGGATCCCTGCGCTTAATTAAAAGGTTTATTCAGCGGCTTTAGCACTGCCTGTGCTGTCTGACCAAGAACAATTACGCTCACAGCTAATTAGCTACAAATGATTTAGCGTTGTAATGATGAGGCTACAGATTGAGGTTAATGACTGTAATGCCAGCGTTCGGCAGAAGGGATTCTGCAAAACACAGCCGCATCGAAAGCTAGCATACCAATCAGAGTTTTACTTTGATGCATGTCAAGAATGCTTTTTTTTTGTATTGTTGTTTTTGTTTCCCATCTTACACACACACACACATTGTACTGTTATGAAGCTCTTATCCCTGCCTGAGTCATTGTTCTCAGTCGACTGAATCATTTTCAAATGATTCCCCATAAAAAGATGACCAAAACTCTTATTGTGTAATAACTGCATGCATGTATGAGTGTCTCACTAGCACACTAACCTTTATTGTGTATGTCTGTGTGTGTGTTTCCATGAGTGAGTGAGGGATGCTCTCTGTCACCATAGCAACATGTTTCCACATGTTTGTGTAGAGGATCTTAAAGGGAGTAGGAATTAGGGAGCATGTGTCCATGCTGACCATCATGTGTGGGTCACAGGCTCCTGCAAAATTGATACGGCTTTTCTCTTTCCTCTACTATCGTGTGATGGGAAAGATATTTTTTTTGTGTCCTTTAAAAGGCATACTCCGCCGTTGTTCATCCTAATCTCTATCCAGTATGTTTTCCTCCAATTCCCTCCCATCTCACAAAACATGCAGGTAGGTGGATTGGTAACTCTAAATTGCTCCTAAGTGTGAGTACGTTTGTGAACGGTGACCTACGATGGACTGGCGTCCCATTCAGGCTATATTCCAACGTTGTCCCCAGTGTTCCCGGGATAGGCTCTGGATTCACGCCACTCTGACCAGGATAAAATGCTTACAGGAGATGAATGAATGATGAATTCAATATTTAGAAAATACGAACGAGCTAACACGGCTAAAGTCAGACCTGTCTGATCCATACAATAATGATCACAAACTGGATTAATGAAATGTTTATTACAGCTGTTAATTCACACAAAATCACAGTTTTTAAAGAAATGCTTTAAAAGAAAAGAAACACTTATTTCCTGAAGGTGTCTGTGCCACCCAGGATTAAAGTCCTGTAATATATCAGACTCAAGCAGGATCCATTTGAAGAGGCGCTTTAATACAAAAATTCAAACATACAAACAAAAATCACAATCCGGATGAAAGTCAGTAACTAGGCAGAAGACTGAACATGGGAAATCACGGTGCAAACAGGCCTGAGGATAATACAGAAAACAAGCCAAGAAGCCAGACTCAAACAGAGTAAATGATCAGGAGAAGCCTTAGAACTTTCACAACTGTAACAGTTGGCAAGACTTCGCAATGAATGAATGTTCTTTGAGTGTTTATATAGAAGGGAGTCAGGAAGTGAATCAGAAGTGAATGGCAGAGGTTAGAGATCAGAGATTGCAACTTCTGCTGTCGTTTTTTTTTAGAACTGAATAGATTAGCATGTGCATACATATCATGGTACATATTTTTGCATTACTTAAAAAATGAGATGGAAAAATTGCAAAGACTGAGAAGGAGCCTTCTATTATTAAGCAAAAATTTGTTGATATTCTTATATACTTTTTCCAAGCAGATAAAATCATGTCTCTTTTATTTAGCTTTGTGTATAATCTTTTTTTTTTTTTTTTCAAGTTGTCTTGTCTTGAAGAGATTACATGTTTACAGCTGGGCCATTTTTGGCTTAAAATTTAAATGCTACACAAGCATTAGTTGTATTTGGGCCATTTCTGACCCACATTACAAATATCATTTGTATCATAAGTGGCCTAGACTCAACCATATTTAATCTAGGTTTCAGGTATTAATTTTTTTCCCCGTTATTTATTTACTTACTTACGTACTTATTACTTCCTTATCTACTTCCTTATGTATGCTCTTTGTTTAATTGTTTTATATATATTTCTGTTTTTATTTTTCACATTTTTAAAATAGTTGATTTTTAGCTGCATTTGTTTTCTTTTCTGCCTGTAAAGCACTTGGAGCTGCTCCACTGTACAAAATGTGCTGTATAGACAGAGATCATTGTTGTTATTGTTATTGCTGTAGCTGCTGCTGCAGTTCCTTTTGGTCCTCTATCTGTCTGTAGAATAAAAAGCAGAGGTGCTGGGTCAGCGGGCAGACAGGAGCAAGAGGATGTTGAGAATAAACCGGTCGAAAACAAGCTCTAAATATGTCCTCGGACTCGCTGTGTCGGTGTGCGCTGGGTGTTGCTGTGTGCATGCACACATCACCTTGCACCACACTATTATCTCCGGTGGAGGTGTGCTAATCCAGGTCCCAGAGCAGTGAAGGATCATGGGGAACAGAGCGAAGGCAGCAATCACCGGCTCTGCTGGAGGTCGGAGAATCGGAAGGATTGTTATTCCTCCGTGTTTAACTGGCTGAAAACAACGAGGCCTGTATGTGCCAAAAGCAAGGAGGACATAATTTCCTCTCAGAGTCATTAGCCTTTACCGCGTACACCTACGCACACACACACACACACACACACAGAGGTCTGCATTTTGCTCTAATTTATGCCTTGTCATATTATCGTAATAGCCATTTCACCAGACACATGCAAGTTATTTTTTATTCATGTTCATATACCTCATTATTCCCTTCCTTTCTTTCTGTCTTCTGTTTTTCCCAGAGTTCAGGTCGAGTTTTATGTGAATGAGAACACATTTAAGGAACGCCTGAAGCTCTTCTTCATCAAAAACCAGAGATCCAGTGAGTTCTCCATGCTGTCAGACAATCTGCTCATCGTCGCCCGTTGCTCATGCTGCTGCTGCTTCTGGTGTTTTTCGTTTCTTTCTTTTTCATTTTTTTTTCCTGTGCTCTGAGTCTGGTGTTCTGTTTTGGTCCTTTGTTTCGTGGAGTGCAGTGAGCTGTATCAGTGGCTAACCTCTTGGCTGTGTCAGTCGCTCTTATGGCTGTTTGATGTGCTGCACTCGGTTGTAAGTACACGTCTGGAACTCTGTTGTTGTTAGTCGTCTTTTTTTTTTTTTTTTTCTTTTTTTTTTTTTTTTTTTTTAAACCAAGTTGCACTGATCTGATGAGCATCTCTATCTGTCACTGCAGGTCTGAGAGTGCGCCTCTTCAACTTCTTCCTAAAGGTGGTGAGCTGTCTGCTTTACATCGTCCGAGTGCTACTGGATGACCCACATGAGCAGAGGGACTGGTGAGAGAGACTCGCAAATGATTGCGATTGTGTGTGTTAAATCAGCATAGATAAGGAATATAACATGATGAGACATACTCGTTACTGTTACCTCAAAGTTGATTATATTCCTATAAAAGCATGTCCCAATGTCCTGTATTCCGTTTAAACCACAGTAATTACCAAACATGTCATACTTCTTATCCATTTATAGTTACATTTAATATAAGCAGCCTCTCTTTTTTCTCACTTTTTACATTAATAAGACAAAAGAAAATAAAACGCAGCTTGTCATGTTACTGATAGACCACAAAGCGTACACTCCTCTGTCCTGAAGTTGTCTGAAAACTTAAAGTTCCATCTTTACCTCTGACTGTTACAAAGTGCTGACACTGGAGACTCCTTCCATTAATGTTAAATAAACATCTCCTTACAGAAATCTTCGCCATATCAACAATTCTATGTGTTTCTTTGTTAAATAACAACTCATTTTTAATGTTTACTTTTAGCTTTAGATTAATTGGAACATTAATATATACCTGTGATTTGCAGCTGAGTTGCTGTCATAGAAAATTAAGTCAGGGTAATTGGAAAAGTTCTGACAAACTTGTGACAACTGAAGAATGAAGCCGGCTGCAGGTGACGAGAGGGCCAAGTGAAAATGAGAAGTCAGGTAGCTGGTGTGAGAGAGAAGAAAGGAGAGAGAGAGAATGGACAGGCAGCAGTGGCGGTGTGTGAGCATGGCAACATGAGGGCAGATCAGCACGAGATCAAAAGATCCCAAGGGATCAGCAGCACAGAAGAGTACAAGCAAACAGAGAAAGAAAGGAAAAATGGTTGGACCGAGGATGCAGCCATGGAGGGGATCAGAGAATGATTTATAGGAGCTTAAATATCAGTATCGAGCCCAAGCCGCTGGGCCTTTCTTCATTTATCTGTGTTTGTGTGTGTATGTGTGTTTCCCCACAGCCCTGGCTGTCTCAGACAGAATGCCTCTGCACAGAACAAAAGCCACTTTGACTGGTAAGTGTGTGTGACCTGAAATTAAAAAAAAAAAACAAAAAAAAAACGGTCGAACAGATCAGCAATCTTCATTTAATGATGGGAAAAAAATCACTATCGACCCATTCTTCGTCTCCTGAAAGGACCGGCAGACTGTGCGCCGCTGAGCAGCAATAATAATACGTTCTCATTACATCAGTATGAGGCCGATGTCATGCTCCCCAACCCCTGAGCAGTGTGTATGATCTGAACCGAACAGCGGGAAAGCTCGGTTTACTCTCAGCCCTACTGTATTGATCTTATTGACGTCAGGAAACAGTGACGGAGGAAAGGAGCAGAGCAGGGACTCCGAATATGATAATGAAAGGTTATATTTAGATAAGATGTTGTCCCTGGAGCTCTGCGTTTTAATAAGAGGAAGCAGCCGGGTGAGTATGTGTGCTCGCATGGTCGCAACCCTTCAAGCTGTCTCTCACTCTGTGCTTTCGTGTGTTGTGCTGTTACAACCCCATTTATTTGCCGAAATTAACGCAGAGCTGATTTGTGCCTGCTCCAAATGACACAGCTGTTCATTTTGAATAATGAGCGCGTTCATTGTTTATGGCTGGCGCAGTGTGTTTGGGAAATCATTTTCTGTTCACATTTATAGTATATTTCCCCCGATACTAAAGGCTTATACTGTAAGTGGTAATTCTGAAATATGGCTTTTTGACTTCACACTGCTTTGGATACTTTTCTTTTTTTCTGTTTTGCATTTCCATCTGGACTGAATGGTAGCAGAAATGAGTCTTTCATAAACTCTCCAGTGACTGATACGTTTTTACATTGTATTGTCGACTGAAGAAACTGGAAATAATTTGAAATCATTGACGTCTGTCGTCCCATGATTGGTCCCTGTTTGCCACATGATCCCAGCTTAAAGACATCCAAAATGGAGAATTAGATAATTACACTAAATTTACTGGGTCTCATTTATCCATCATTTCGTAACATTGTCTGTAAATATGACTTAAGATTGCTGGCAGATTTATACATTTTGGTAGTGCTGATTTTCTTCATACTTATGTAAACATATTGATAAGCTCCAATCAGCTATAAATTACCAAGCGTGTTCATGGCACAGCTGATTTACATTTAGCCACACCCACAAAATCAATCAAGGTTCACGTTAGTGCGTCTCCGTATACAAATGTTTTTCCTAACTGAACTTTCATGAATACCACATTTCTTGAGTAAATGTTCCTGCGGATGATTTACGAATACATTTGTTCAAATCCAGTTTGATAAATGAGGCCCAGTGTTGGTGGTATCTGTTTTAGTAGAAGGTTCTGGTTCTTTAAAAAAAAAAAAAAATCATACCTGCTTAACAAATTTAATAGTAAACACAAAAATATATTTGCCCATTCATGTCAGAAAGACACAAATTACACCTTCAAACCCCACTTCAACGGACCATCCCATTTCCCAACATAAAGATCTTTCAAATTCTTATTACCTCACTAAATTAGTTTTGTAATCTTATTCATTCGTTAACAGCACGGTCATATCTTAATTGAGATTGTAGTTTAGCTTGAATATATGATGATTGAAATATGTGATTAAATTTGCTAGCTAAAATCTAGCCACAAGGTTTTTAGCTAGCTAGCTCTAGCATCTCTGTTGTAGATAAGCTCATTTCTACATTTGTAACTGCTACACTCAAATAGTTGTTTTCTTTCATATTTTCTGCATAATAGCTACTTTCAATGCTGGAGTATTTCTTTAACAAAAAATTCAGCACTCAGGCAACTTTGCTGTTTCTGAAACTTCTGTGGTGTTAAATCTCTCTGGAGACAGTGAACTGTGTGATGAGGTTCATGTCCTTGTCTTTACTTTTTTCCTTATGTGTCTTGCTCCAATAACGGCCTCTTTTGGCACCAGGTCCCTCATTATCTGGGTGAACAGACCTCTTCCGCTTTGGGCTCTCCAGGTCAGATCAATTAACCTTTTTCTTACACTCAAACATACACACACACACACACGGAGCAGATTGGGCAGATATCACACCAGCTCAGGCACAAAAAGAGGCAAATACAGATGTATGTGGACAAATAAATTCACACAGCTTTCACAACATAGAAACACACACACACACAAGACCTGTGTGTCACTGCCGTTTTGTACTGATCCTGCTTTTGGCCACTTGGTCCAGACATTTCATAGTAAGCACTCTTATTCCTGCCCACTGCTTCCTCCCTCACTGTGTCTCTTTCCTAATCTCTCTCTTTCTCTTTCTCTCTGCCTCGGTTTCTCTCTCACCAGGTCCTTGTGGCTTTCATCAGCTTTTCAGAAACCATGTTGCTTGTGTACCTGAGCTACAAGGTAAGAGACACACACGTGCAACACCCTGAAACCTTGCTTTACTCCACTATCACATACTATATCGCAGGCTTACTGTAGAGCTGAATTTCCCTGGATAGGGGCAGAATTTGTCATTTCTGAACGCTTAAATTGGGTTCACGGAGGTATTTCAGGTATTATATTATTATCTGGAGAGAGTGGTTAGCATTAACGACTGTTCATTTTGACTGTTCGTGTTGTCCATGAGTAAGTAAGGATCCTTGGTGTTGCCACTTTCAGGGAACATAATTAGATCCATTAACCTGTGTCGCAGATTGCATGTGACTCAAAATTCTAGAAATCAGTACAGGCTTTGTAAGCTGCTTGTGGACCACGGCTTCAGCAGTCAGATGAACCCAAGAAGATGTGAAGAAAATCCTACAGAAACAGCTAATCTTTATTTGGGGTTAACCAGAATAACTTTAGATTGAATGTGATTGGTTCATTCTGAACTGCAGCAAGGTTATTGTAACTTTTTTTTTATTTTTTGTATAAATATAATATATATATATACAGTCAGGTCCATAAATATTGGGACATCGACACAATTCTAACATTTTTGGCTCTATACA
>CM075025.1:2987473-3023296 GCA_037576675.1 Pangasius sanitwongsei
CAGGCTACACACCTTACAGTTCCTGAGTTCCTTGAAAGGTTCCTCTGACTGAAATGCAATTTTTTGTGTGTGAGTGAAGGGGTGAGAGAGTGACAGGGTGAGAGAGTGACGGGGTTAGAGAGTGAGGTGGTGAGAGAGTGACAGGGTGAAAGAGTGACAGGGTGAGAGAGTTAGGGGGTGAGTTTTTCATCATTTCAGTTTATACCAGGCTACACACCTTACAGTTCCTGAGTTCCTTGAAAGGTTCCTCTGACTGAAATGCAATTTTTTGTGTGTGAGTGAGGGGGTGAGAGAGTGACGGGGTGACGGAGTGACAGGGTTAGAGAGTGATGGGGTAAGACAGTGACAGGGTTAAAGAGTGAGGGAGTGAGAGGGTGACAGGGTTAGAGAGTGACAGGGTTAGAGAGTGAGGTGGTGAGAGAGTGACGGGGTGAGAGAGTGACGGGGTTAGAGAATGAGGTGGTGAGAGAGTGACAGGGTTAGAGAGTGAGGTGGTGAAAGAGTGAAGGGTGAGATAGTGATGGGGTGAGAGTGACAGGGTGAGACAGTGACAGGGGTAGAGAATGATGTGCTGAAGGGGTCGTATTATGATTATATTATGATTGTCTGTGTCTTTATTCCATTTTAGCAATTTTTTTGTAATTATTCTTACCCTTTGAACAATTCCTTGGGCAGCACTGATCTGAAAGCAGAAAAGTCAATAAAGCAAACACTAATCACTGAACTGAAATGAGATAAGATTGAGGTACAGCTGTGTGTGTGTGTGTGTGTGTTTGTGTGTGTGTGTGTGTGTGTTGGATGCTGATCAGGGGTGGGGTTGAGTATAGATTCGAATTGACTGTTAGGCTGAATGGAACAAACACACTGTGAAGAGCAAACATACACACAGCACTGAGATAAGCCACATATCACACACACACACACAATCAGCCCCCCACACACACAATCAACCCCCACCCCAAACATGTGTGCACACAATAGGTCAGAGGAGAATGCACACTCCATATGCACAGTACATCTATACACACACACACACACACACACACACTCAACTACACACACACACACACACACGTAAACCTTTTCACATTCAGACAGATCCACATTGAATCCTTGTTTAACCCCAACCATCTCTACCTTTCCTTCTCACTCCTTTCTTTCTTTCTTTCTTTCTATACCTCTCCCCTTCTTCTTTGATTCTCCTCTTCTTTCTCTTTCTAACTCTCTGTTTCACTTGTTCTCTTCATTTATGTATTTTATTTCATTTATGCTCTCTATCTTCTATCTTCCTTATCTCATTCTGTCATTCATCATTCTTACTGTATCTCTATCATTTCATTTTTCTTCTCTCTCCCTCTGTCCTTCTCTACCTTATGACTCCTTTCCCCTACTTCCATTTTCTTTCTTTATCTTTCTTCTCTTCCCATGTCTCATTTCTCACCCTTCTTTCTCTGGCTTATCGTGCTATCTGTCACTCTTCTCTCTGTTTTTTCTCTTTTCTCCATTCTGTCTTTATCCTTCTCTCTCTTGCTGTTCTCTCTCCATCCTTTTGCTACTCCTGTCTCTGTGCCTCTTTCTCTTTCTCCATTTGTCCTTCACTCTTTCTTTAACCTCTCCTATCTTCTTTCCTCTCTTCTCTCGCCTTTGCTCTTCATTCTCTTCTCTCTCTCTCTCTCTCAGTATCTGTGGGATTCAGCACCTGGAGCGAGCGGGGAATAATCTCACCCTCTTCGACTCGCTGTATTTCTGCGTGGTCACGTTCTCCACTGTGGGCTTTGGAGACGTCACGCCGCAGATCTGGCCCTCGCAGCTCCTCGTGGTCATCATGATCTGCGTGGCTCTCATTGTGCTGCCCATTCAGGTGTGTGCCGTGACCTTTGACCTCTGCCATACTCCCCCACCTCAAAACCCGTGTACACTGCAATCGCATCACAGACGGTTTGAGAAAAAACAATTTCCTCGACTCACTCAGACTTTGATGTGTTTATGCTTTTAACTTATTAGTTCAAATTACATAACTTAATTAACTAAATCAGCTAAACGACATTAAAGAATGTTTAGCTGATTTATTTTATTTCCCATAAAGCCTTTTAAGTGGCTTTCCAGTTTGGAGTGTGATGGGAAAAGGCATGGCACTCCTTTTATTTCACACCATTTATGTTCATGAAACATCTAATTTATACATTTTCCCCCGTTTTTTTATGCCACATGTAGTCAATCAACTGACACAGGTTTAGTACTGGAGCTATGATGCTAATGCAGTTTACATCATTCCAGTTTACGTCTTTCCAGTTTACGTCTTTCTAGTTTACGTCATTCCAGTTTATATCATTCCAGTTTACGTCTTTCTAGTTTACGTCTTTCCAGTTTACATCATTCCAGTTTACATCATTCCAGTTTACGCCTTTCTAGTTTACATCTTTCTAGTTCACGTTTTCCAGTTTACATCATTCCAGTTTATATCATTCCAGTTTACGTCTTTCTAGTTCACGTCTTTCCAGTTTACATCATTCCAGTTTACGCCTTTCCAGTTTACATCATTCCAGTTTACATCATTCCAGTTTATATCATTCCAGTTTACATCATTCCAGTTTACGTCTTTCCAGTTTACATCATTCCAGTTTATATCATTCTAGTTTATATCTTTCCTGTTTCTGTCTTTATGTCATTCTACTTTGTCATTTAGTTCATAAAATACTGGGTTATGTAGTTTCAGTTCAGAAAAATACCAGTTGACATCATTTCAGTTTACATCATACTAGCTTATGCCTTTCCAGGTTACACTATTTCAGTTCATGTCATTCCAGTTTACTTCATTTCAGTTTATGTCATTCCACTTAACGTCATTTCAGTTTACATTACAACTGTCATTTAGTAAATAAAATACTGGTTTACGTCATTTCAGTTTATGGCATTCCAGTTTACGTCATTTCAGTTTACACCATACTAGTTTGTCATTTCAGTGATTCTCATGATCTGACACAGCTCAGTTACAACTAAACTATCCTTTTGATAAAGGAGCCAGCTACACCATACGCTACTAAGAAAAAGTAGCTAACTTCACTGAAGCTGCTTTGTCAAACTGGGAAAAAATCAGTTGTGATATTCATTCCAGTTTTCGTCATTTTAATTCACGTCATTCCGGTTCACGTCATTTCAGTTTACGTCAATCTAAACCATTTCATTTCTGTTCATGTCATACAAGTTTATATCATACCCCTTTAAATCAGTCCACTTTACGTCATTTCAACTTATTTTCATTCAGCTTTACTTAAATGTAGTTAGTCATTTAGTTTATAAATTACCAGTTTACATCAGTCTAGTTTATGCCATTTAAATTCACATCATTTCAGCTTCACTGTGCTAGTTTGTGTCATTTCAGTGATTTACATGATTCTCTGCACATGATTTATAACAGCAGCTGCAAATCACAGGTTTATACTGATGTGCTCATTCTGAGACGTTAGTGTTTCTAAGCCCAAGTGATAACTAAGTTGTTTCTTGGATGTTCCACAACAATAAATGTAACTATAAATGGATAAAAAGTGACAAATCTTTTTATAATACATCAAAATTGTAATCGTTAGCAAACTGGTGTGATATAAGATGAATAATACACTCCATGTTGTGCTGTTATAGGAAATTAAGGTGGGTAGGGTGGTAACAGTAACTCTGCTTCATCACACGACCCCATCGTTGATTATTTTCCTATAGTACCACGACACGGAGTGTTTTATTCCTCTTCATGTCCAGAATCTCTTTGCTTTCTGTTACAGTGTGAGCTCATTTGCTAGCGTGAGGTTATGATGACAGGTGAAGGGCTGATTTTTATCTCTTCAGACCCCATGAGAATGTGCACATCTGCTGCATCTGCTAGCTTTCACACTTCTGCACGCAAACACACACAGGTACACGCTCTTAAACACACTTAAACGTTCAAGTAATAGTCTAGCGCAGGCTTACCCTCGTCCTACCCCGACTCCATCACCCCGTGGGCTGAAACACACCTGTTCACACGTACATGAGTCATCTGCTCTCACACGTTCATAAAGAGTGGAGACTCCCTGTAGTGCTGCGAAGGGGAACATGTAGATAAAACACACACACGCATACACACACATGCATACACATGCACAGACTCACACTCAGAAGCAACTGTGTGTTTCTTTAGCAGGTTATATCACACTTCTCACAAGCGCTTGCACAACTCTCTCAACACACACACACACACACACAAAGAAATGCCATACCACAATACTCATGGTGCACAACCCAATATATGATTAAAGGAACAGTAGGATTTATTAACGATAGTGTTATTTTATCAGAATAAATTATACTAAGAACTATCTGGAAATGTAATATTAAATCTTTTCAAATGACTATCATTATGCATTAGATGAGCATGTTGTACAGAAATAATTACAGTTCTAAAAGGAACCAGTGAATGTTTGATTCGTTCATAATTTTTTTTTTTTTAAAGATGTCCAGAACAAAAATGAAAATGTTAAGAATACAGAATACAAGAAAGACAACAACCACTGATTTAAATATTTCTCTCAGGTTGTCAATAATCAGTAAATTTAACAACCAAAAGCAATCAAAAACATTTTATATGTCAGGAAGAAAACACTGTGTCATGCTGTTATAGGAAAATAATCAACAGTGTTGGTGTGATGACGTGGAGTCACTGTGACCAGCCCAAATTTAATTATCGTTATAGAAGCTCTTTTCTCTATCTCAAAATTAAGACGAAAGAAAAAACAAAACCTCTGATTTGCAGCTGCACTACTGTCAGAGCTGCTGTAATAGAAACTTAATCAACACCTTCTGACCAATCAGAATCCAGAATTCAAAAGCGCTGTGGTATTATGCTGTGTAACAAGCAGAGGTTTACACACACACACACACACACACTCTGTGAATCAGAGGAGGGAGTGAGCTTTGATGTGTGTTGGGAGGACTTCCCTGGGAGAGCACCCTCTCCATCCTCACAGGAATGTGGCTCCGCTGCGGCTCTTCCTCAGCAGCTTTCATCCACAAAACCCCGACTGACATTTACACCAGCTGTCTGCACAGAGCCCCAGCAGGGTGCCTTTCCCACTACTGCGTGTGTGTGCGTGAGTGTGTGTGTTGTGCATACGGAGTGTGTATTCTTCTCTGTCTCTGACCTATTGGTTTTTAAAAATGTATATATGTCCGTGTGTGTGTGTGTGTGTGTGTTTGTAAGGGGATTGTGGGAGCTGTTTGCTTGTGTGTGCCTTTGTTTGGTTAGTGAATTCTTCTCTGACCTATTGGTATATATGTTTGTTTATGTTTGTTTGTCTGTATGTGCATGTGCACATGTGTGTGTGTGTGTGTGTGTTTGTAAGGGGATTGGGGGAGCTGTGTACTTGTGTGTGTGTATGTGTGTGGTTGGTTAGTGAATTCTTCTCTGACCTATTGGTATAGATGTTTGTTTATGTTTGTTTGTCTGTGTGTGCATGTGCACGTGTGTGTGTGTGTGTGTTTGTGTGTGTGTGTGTGTGTTTGTAAGGGGATTGGGGGTGCCGTGTACTTCTGTGTGTGTGTGTGTGGTTGGTTAGTGAATTCTTCTCTGACTTATTGGTGCATATGTTTGTTTATGTTTATTTGTTTGTTGCGTGTTTGTGTGTGTGAGACTTTTAAAACTGTGTGTAAATGTCCATGTATGTCCTTGTGTATATGTGTGTGTGTGTGTGTGTGTGTGTGCGTGTAGGGTTGTACGGTGCATATAGTGTGTGCATGCTCCTCTGAACTATTGTGTGCATTTGTGTTTGGGTTGGGGGTTTGATTGGGTTTGATTGTGTGTGTGTGTGTGTGTGTGTGTGTGTGTGTGTGTTAGCCCTACATTCAAGATAAATGAAAGCAGCTCTGCCATTTTTTACGGAATACATGACCATCCTTGCAGAAGGTCTCTAGTGGTTACAGTGTACTTTCTGAGCAACTGCACAGAATGTGAGATGTCTCTCATCTGAGGAGTGTGTGTGTGTGTGTGTGTGTGTGTGTGTGCTTGTATATACATTTATTTTTACACAGAATGCACATAAGGACACATACTTTTCTGTTTATGCTCTTTCACATTTGGCTGTATCTGCTCTTGTCATAGCATGATCCAAATAAGGGTGTTTATTACAGTAAAATTAATTCACAAAATCAACATCAAAGAACCCCATATTTACAAATCACAATGCAAATAACTGTAAAATAACTGTAAAATAACTGTAATATATTTTCCCTTGTGCTTTCTGCTTTCCTTATATGGTCAACATTTCCTGTTTCTGCCATGGTAGTGAATAAGAATGTAAACCTAAGGCTTCTGTATGATATGATTCATAAGGTAATGATTCAATATTTGACTGAATCTGCTATGATACGATACTATTTGAATCAGCATCCTCCGATCGATATGTGATGACCATTGTTCAGAATAGTCAGAAGGACTATTTTAAAAGTATTAAAGTTTCAGGCAAATTAGCTAGCCTGTTAAATTATTAGTTTAAAAATATGAATCATTTTTATACACAAGTCGTTAGTCCTTTTTCAATAGTAATCCATTTTTAATAAATTATAATCAATCATAATTGATTATTGCTTAAGTGATATTTAATTGTTCGCTTATTTATTATTAAATATTTAATGATCGTATTTAATGGATCGCTACTCCCCTACTAGCACTCACTGTGAAACTTTTGCAAGATTTTATCATAGAACAATGAGGGTGAGTTTAGCGTTCTCTTACGCATGTCTATGATTTCTCCTGCCTGCATTTCGGAACGAGGACACATACTGTCCTGTTACTTCCCAAAAATCCCAAAACAGTCGTTAATCCGGCAGCGCATAACACCCGCCTCCGCATTTATGGCCTAAACTCGGTGAAATGTCTCTGTTCTGGGAGTCATAACACCAAGCAGCACCCACTGACCTTGTTAGCAGTGTGTCAGATCTTCTCACTCCTCCACCATTCATGTCCACGCTGCTCAAATTATCCCCAGCCTTGCTATTAAATAGTTTTTGTATCTCAGTTTTAATAATTAAGAATAATTTTATATGAACCTGTAAATGTCTGCACTCTTTGTTGTGAAACCTTGCAATATTTTATCATATGATAAGAAGGGTGATTTTGGCGCCCTCTTATGGACCCGGTCAGTACTGTATATCCACGATTTCACCTTCCTGAATCATTTTGATGATTTTGGACTACACATTACAGAATGGGGAATACATTGTCTCCCGTCATCACTTAGACATAACACCCACCTCCACATTAATGGCCTAAATGCCATTAAAGCTCTATGTTCTGGGAGTCGTAACACCAAGCAGCACCAACCAGCTCTGTTAATAATGTGTCAGATCTTGTCAGAGAATCCCATAACACACTTCACGCCTCCACTATTCATGCCCACTTTGCTCTATTGATATCCAGCCTTGCTATTAAATAGTTGTGTATCTCAGCTTTTATAGCCTTTTATATGAATCTATAAAACCCCACTATTCTGGAGAGACATGGGTTTTGGAGTAAAAAAAAAATGCTGAAGGAAAGATGAGTAATACAACTCTCCACTCCTGCATTTATGGATTATAGATTTTGTGGAGAAAACAGATCTAATGCATGGTAATAAATCAAGCATACTGTAAACAGTCATCTATAAAGCATGACTTGCAACAACTAATCAATAACATAGATGACATAATGTCGATAATAAAAAAAAAAAAACTCTGCAGCAAATGTTTGATTGATTAGTGAGCGTGAGAGGGAGAAATGTACCTTTGAAATATAGCAATAATTAGAGGGAAAAAAGGAAACAGCCTGGTCATTTGAGTTGATGAAAAAGGAAAACCATTAGCACTAATGACAATGGAAACCCTGGGTCTGTAATTCTGTAATTCAAAGCCACTCATTTTGAAATGGTCTTTCAACAGCCAAGAGTTTGACCATCAAATCATTTTCTGATGATGGCTTTCACAAAAGACTAGGTTTATTAAAAATGTTTAAAGGTAGCATTAAAGGTAGCATTTCCTCAATTGTAAAATCCTAGAGCAAAGGAAGGAGAGGTATGACTTTGGTGAAACTTATGAACAACAAAAAAAGCACTTTCCTAAAATTCTTTATATTATTTGGAAAGGTTCAATGTTGGAACTTTTTTATACTTAAATCTGACCCTCTAAAGAGTCATTACAAAGGCAATAAACAGGTAAGGCAAGACACTAGTGGTAGAGATGATGAAGATGATGATGATGATGATGATGATGATGAGAATAATTTTTCAAATTTTTGAATAAATTGCTTCTATAATCTGTAGTAATATGTCTATTTCACAGTTTGTGCCCACTTGTGACCAGCACATTATCTGAAACTTAGAAACATGGGACATGTGCATTCCTATCCCTATGCAGAAGCGTATTACAAGAATTTCCCAAAACTGCTATGAGTTCATATATGTGGAAGAGGGCAGATAGTGCTTTTTGCCGAGTGTGTTACGCTGCCCTGTAGTGTTATTTGGCTTCACATGTCTCGGAGGAGGTATGTATGATATGATAGCCTTCACTCTCCCTGGTTGGTAGCTGTTGTATGATAGGAGAGAGCTGGCTAGTGGGTGGGAATTGGCAGGTGACTATACTGGGGAGGAAATGTGCGGAAAATGCAAAAAATCTTGTTCAGCTTGGTGGTTCGACACTATTTGAGTTTATTATTTGTGCTGTAGAAAGGAGGTGAATGGGGTATAATGGTGCTAAATCCTCTGACAAACCTTCTGTAGATATTTTGCAAGTCTTACTGTTTTTGGGCAAGGTGGTCTCAACGTGAGGACACACCTTTGTTTCATCCACGAGAACATTCTCCTTGCTTATGAAGGGTATAGTGGTGACATATAATGGTTATCCAAGAGTATCTAGAGGACACATTTAACATATTTAATATGCCGAAGGAAAAAGAGTAGACAAAAGTATTATTGATGTATGCAATACATCAAACCAAGAACATTCCTAGAAATGTCATTCATGAAAACCTGGAAGACTGGCAGGGCACTGATCAAGCCATATAACATGACCAAATATTCATACTGCAGACAATTTTCGACTTAAACGCCTCTCAAATACAGATTAGATCTAATTCCAATTCAAGTTCAGTCCAAAAGTTATATTAGTATTTACGCAGGGAAAGTTATGCGCATTCAGAGTCTGTTATGCACATGCTTAGGTCAATTTTCTGGGTCTCCCATTAAGATTATGCAAATCACCCACGTGTAGGAGAGGCTGCTCAATGCTACACATTTTTTTGGAGTAGTTGTGTCAGAGACTGTGTTTCTGTTTTTTGTGTTAAAGAAAACAGCAGTTACAGGACTGTAACAAAAAACAGGACTAACTATAAATATAAAAATATTCAGTCATTATATGACATCACATATTTGTGACTGGCCATGAAGGATGTATTTTCCCTTATTAGATCATAAAGTGAGCAATAAATTATGTCCCCACCTGCTTGAATGCTGTATGAAGATTAAGCGGTGTGTGTGTCAGTTGTCAGACAGCCGACTGAACATTATTAGAAAGCTGATAGTATTGAGTGAGGAAGTGGTAATGGACAAACTGAAGTGAAGGAGTGAATCCGAGCAAATTTCAGGAGGATCATTCATTATTTCTGCCAGTGTTCCATTAGAGAAGATGGATTATTGAAGCCTGCGGGTCGTGCTTGATATTCACATGAGAATTTGTTCCTTCTTTAGCGTCTCTCAGTACTCCACACCGTGTTTCGAATACACACACGTAAAACTGAACGCAACCTGAAATATATTGAAAGGTATTATAGCTGTCATTTCCTCAGACACTGGCGTGTCGTTTCCCATGACATTTAGTTTCCTCGATCGATTCTAATTTGGTGGATTTGCATGAGGTCAGTTTGGTGTCACCCTGTCCATTTTGATTTTGTCTGCAATTTGATAAAATGATGTCCGTTTTCACTCTCTCTGTCTCTTTCCAGACTGACTCTCTCCTCACTTTAACAAGACCATATATGGTTTGATTTTATGCCTGGTCATATTGTATTTTATTCTCTACGGTCTATATTTAGTTCAAAGTTTACATCATTATTTATACAGTGAAAGTTACTCATATTCAGAATCAGCTTACACAGGTGCATGACTTGATTTTCTGGACGCACCATTATAATTATGCAAATTACTTGCATATAGTTTGCACTTACAAGGTTGCCACGTTTTTTTCTTTGAGTAGATGCTTGCTGATAATTGTGTTCACAAATTAATGAAGCCATAACATACTAAAACAAGCTCATGAAATCGTAATGTGTGTTTGGGAGTAGGGTATTTGATTGTGATTTTAATTTGTTATTTTTGTTAATGAAATAATGGTAATATTTTTTGTTAATTTGATGCACTATCCCATGCCCATAGTTTGAAGGATAAGCTGACCAAGCACTCATCCGCTATGCTTAGAGCTTTATGTTAGTAGTAATTTTATTTTGAAAAAATTTGGTCTTTGATAAACTCTTCTCTGATGTCCTGAATGTGAAAAAATACATTGACTTTATTTAATGGGACGGTACTATTACTTATTAATTAATTGATTCATTTAAGTATTTAATATTGGTCTCTCATTTTATTTTTTGATTATAGTTACAGCACAAATTTCAACATGACATATTGTGGTTACATCAAACTGTCAGCCAGTGGTGCTGGACCTCCATTGTACTTGGTGCAATCCACTGTACTTGGTATTTGGAAAAGTGCAATGGAACGGTCATTCAACTCGGAATTCCCAGTTGGCAAGACAGGCAACATCCACATAGCTCGAGTTCTCTGACATAAATACAACAGCATGGCGGCACAGAGTCAACCGTAAACAGATTTATTTTGCATCATTTTCTGATTTTACTAAATATGTAGCTTTTGTGTAGCTTGTGAAAAGGAGTTTTAACAACTTTTTTTTTAAGTTGATATTTTATATTAATGTAATTCTGTTGATTTCAGCCCAAATTTACTAATGCAATAAACCACTGTGACAGATACATTTTATGAACAAAGATGAACAAGACAGCTGACCTACCTTATACGTCGTTTCTCATTGCTAACCATGCAGAAATAATTCATGTAGATCTTCTTTATATGTTTCTAAAATTCAGAGACTAGCCATACAAATATGACCTCGCTCTGGACATCCATGGTTTTTCGAGCCGAAGCACTAGAAAGTGTTTAAATTGGAGTAGATTGCAGAATTAACACTGCTCCACACTGGAGTTGAAAGGCAGAATTGTGCTGTATAGGGACACACTCATGTTTTTGGCCCCGTCTCTTGCTCACCTGCCCAGAATAGAGTGTAAGTCCGTAGTTCCTGAATAACGACGTGCGCAATTTTGGTATTTAATCCTCACACTGCACTTGTATATGACCCTAGTTGTTGACGTGGTTAGGTTCGATTTCACTCAGTTGACTGTCTCTGGTCTGGCTTGAATGTCTCTACAAGTTGATGTGATGATGTCCAGTGTATTGTTGCTCTAGTTTGCTCGAGCCTGTCTCCAGTTTAACATGCTGAGGTGTCCTGTCCGTGAAGAAATGGCCCCAACGTTCTCCTCTTTTTCATAATCATAACTTTCAGGCTGAAATGTTCTATTCTACTGCTCTCAATGGGCAAGAAATAATATCAAGATTTTTGGAGATATTTATGACCACACAGGTTTAAAAACTTTTCAGGATATAATGACTCAATATAATTTACCCAGTACTTAATTTTTCATGCATTTGCGTATTCACATCTGCTCTCCGAGCCCATGGTGTCTCATGGGACACAAAGTTACTGCATGAGTAGATTTTTCGTAATGCTCAGTATTCCAGCTCTGCCTCGAATATCTACTCATTTCTCCTTAAATCATTTTACAAACCACTTGGTATAGTATCCATATGGACAAAAGACATGGATCTCGAAGTTCAAGAATATTTTGATCAAACATGGAAAGTGATTACTATGTCTTCTAAAAATCCATATCTCCAGATGGCTCATTTAACGCTGCTACATAGACTTTATTTAACACCATTGAAACGTTTCCATATGAGCCCGAACCCACCCCCCAACTGCAGTCTGTGCTCCCAAGGGGTGTCAGGGACCTTTCTACATTTTTTTTTAATTATATTCTGGAGGCAGCTTACCAATAACATTTCATTTCTGGCTGGAACGGAATATTACGCTAACACCAGATTTGTTTTTTTCTAAATAATTTTTCCAAAATCTTCTTCTGTTACCCTGGCAGAGGAATCTACTCCTTTCTGCTTTCATGCAAAAAAAATATTATTAGTTTATTGTTGGAACTCGCCACATAGTATGTGTATGCATATGTGGGCCCTCACTTTAATGGATGTTATCTTAATGGAACTCTCATCAGTTTATATACATGCTGGGGCCAGGACAGTGGAGGGATGGAAGGCTGCATTTGTTAAACTAATCCTGTTGAACTACTAATGAGTAATTTCAATATCTATAGGTTAAAATTTTTAGTAATTTATTTTAATTTTGTCCCTACTAGGACTTTTTTCTCCTCTTCTTCTTTCTTTTTCCTCTCTATATACACTGGATTCAGGGGGCAGGAACTAGAAGGATGGGGATTTATCTGTTATTATTTACATAACCCAATAAAAAAAAGAAATTGTCCACAAAAACATGCTGAGGTGTCCTCTGACTCTGGTTTGTCTCAAATGCAGATAAGATCTCCACCTCTGTTTGTCCATACCAACTAACAGCAGTGCTTAGTAGTCTGAGTATACGGTGTATCCAAAAATATATATCCTCATGCTAGTACAAATAGTTCAGGGTCTATTTGTATACTTGCTATTCCTACTATCTTTGCTTGACTCTTTGTCTATTTTGATATGCCAAGGATGTCCAGTTTGACCTGTTTGACTGCTGTGTGACTTGGTTTCCTCTGACCTCGGTGTCTGATCTGATGATATCTGGTTCGACTCTGTCCCCAGTTTGAGCAGCTGGCTTTCCTGTGGATGGAGAGACAGAAGTCTGGGGGGAACTACAGCCGCTACAGAGCGCAGACTGAGAAACACGTCGTGCTCTGTGTCAGCTGTCTGAAGATAGATCTCCTCATGGATTTCCTCAATGAGTTCTTTGCTCACCCAAGACTGCAGGTGTGTTTGTAAGCGCATGTTTTTCTTTTCAGTAGACACATGTGCCTTGCAGCTCAACAATTTGGCCATTCGATCATGAAACTCACCTTATAGATCACTTTGTAGGTGTATCATTTCTGACTATAGCCTCTTGTGAGATGTCCCTGTCCATCAGTGAAATGGGCTTACAGTAAGATCACCATCTTGTTTGTGTATGCATTTATATTCATATGTATATATCTATATGGTTCACTGCATAAGTATACTAATTATAGCTGCTCACATTACAAGCAAACTTGTTTGTTTAGGGCATTAAAATAGGAGTTTCTTTGCAAAACACATTAAATACCATGTGTGTTTTTTAACAAGATGTTAAAACTGAAGTATATCCCAGTGCACCAGAAGAAAGAAATCTTGGACGTTTTTGATTTTTTGTTTAAGAGCAGAGATGAACATAAGCATCCAAATAAAAAAAATATATATTGGATATAAATGACGAAAAAAAAAAGCCAAAAATGGATGCCAAATACTGTGATATTGACAGCTTCATGTGTTTTTGCATGTGCGTGTACAGTATGTATGTGTGCATGCACAAAAGTGTGTGTGTGTGTGTGTGTGTGTGTGTTTATATGTGTGTTGCATACGTGTCCAAAAGGCTCATTAGGCAGGTGTAATCCTCAGCTGGAGCTCCTGGCAGCCTCTGACATGAGGATTACAGCAGCATTAATGTAAATCAGCGAACATTACAGTCAGCAAGAGTCTTCACACACACACACACACACACACACACATACTGTCCATAACAGGACTCAAACCTGAGATCTTGCTATACATACATATCATCACGCAAACACGTGTTGCGTCTGTGTTTTTATTTTGATTGCTGCAACACTTCGTGGGGTGTCACATAACGTGTGTGTGTGTGTGTGTGTGTGTGACACACATTTGCCTCTGAAGTGCAAATGAACAGAGGGAATGGAGCGGATTGTTGTCATAGCAATGCAGCCTGAATTCCAATTACTATTCCGAGATGTGTTTTTCCTCTGATATAATGTGATCCGACAGTTCAGGTCATGTGGGAGACAGACATTTGTGTAACACTTGCTATGAATGCCATGTGTGTAATGATCTAGGAATATATTCATAACACATTATAATGCATTCATAAGGCATTGTACACCTCATTATGTTATATTATATTCTTTACAAAACCTATTCCAGTTTATAGACATTTTATAAGCTTTTTATGTATAAATTGGTAAGAGAATGCATGATAACTAGGCCCAGTTTGTTTAGAGAATTACAGTGTATTCACCCTCTAAAAGCTGGAACTGAAATAGACTTAATTGGAATTATATAAATCATAATCATAAGTCATAAATATACACAAAATAACCCACAGTATTGAAGTAGGGGAAAAATCTATATACTTTGTGAAATTATTTACAGATATAAACATGTAAAAGTTGTGATTGCATAAGTATCCACACCCATTGCTGTGAAGTTCTAGTGCAGCCAGTTGCCATTAGAAATCACATAATTAGTTGAATGTGTGCAATTAAAGTGTCACACAATCTCAATATAAACTCCCCTGTTCTTGGAAGAGCCCAAAGTTTGTTAGAGAACTTAATTAAACGAACAGCATGAAGACCAAGGAGCTATCAAAAATATGCCAAAATTTGAACATCCCACAGAGCAGTAAAACAATAGGAAACAATACAGCACAACAGTGACTCCACCAAAAGTTAGTGACTGGGTAAGGAGGGCCTTAGAGAAGCAATCAAGGGTAGAGCTCAATATGATGCTACCACGACCAGGCTTCACTGTGGAGGTGGTATTCATTATAAATATGGCCTTCATTGAAAGTGGTACAGGAACTTGATCAAGGTCTCACTTTAGTTTGAATTGGCCTGTGAATGCACCCACTAAACCCAGAAATGTCCATAGACTCTGTGTTGATGGAGGCTGGGATTTTAGATTTGAATTGTTCTCCTCTAAGTCTAACTCTAACTGTCACTTTGCGTGGTGTGCAGGACTACTATGTGGTGATCCTGTGTCCAGCAGAGATTGACGTCCAGGTACGGCGGGTCCTGCACATCCCACTGTGGGCTCAGAGGGTCATCTACCTCCAGGGCTCTGCACTCAAAGACCAGGATCTGATGAGGGCCAAGTAAGAGCTTCAGGTTCCACAAAACAGGACTCACTTCAGGACTCTGTGTGGGATTAGGAGGGATTTCCGACCATGCAGGGTTTAGTTCCATCTCCAACCTTATGCACCTGGTTCTAATATTTTACAGACAAGTGACCAATTAAAGGGAAAACCCTCAACAAATGAGTGAAGAAACATAAGAAGTGCAGATGCCTCCAAACAGGTTGACTGTATGATAAATTAAGCAATTACCATCCTACCAAGATCTATGACATGAATAGAAATGCCAAGCAGGTCCAGTTGACCTTGTATTTGGATCAGCGAGGCAAGAGGAAAAGATCTTGTCTTTGTAAGGGGTTTCATTACTCATGCACCAGCTTCAGTCACAAAGATCAGGGTCAAACACAAATATCCACAAGATTTCCAAGATCAAAGGGTTATTCGGGTAGTCGAAACAGCAAGTCAAGGGTCAAACACGATAAGGCAAAGGCTCAGAATTTACACGAGAGGAAACAATCCTCAAGGCAAGGCTTCGCAATGAGAAAGAGGAACCATTGGTAGACATCGTATGATAGGCTGGTTGGTGGGTGGGAATTAGCCAAACCAAGAACTATCAGCCAAGAATGAATTAGGGAGAAAATGAGGAGAAAAAAAAAATCACACAACCAGTAACCATGATGTTAATGTATTAGTGCAATATGTAAGAAAAAAAACCTCAATGTCAATGCAGCAGAAGAACCGTAACACATTACAAAGACACCTTACATTGCTTTTTTCCTTTAATTCGTCACAAGTCGGTAGCTATTCCCGAAGAACAGCTCTGTGAAGGTTTTCATCGGTACTGGTCACGTGACAGCACCTGACTTCCACTCACGAGTCCATCTTAACATCTTTACTGCAGCAGGTTCACACCAATTCGCACCTGAAGATTGGTGACATGCACAGGATGTGTTGTCCACATTGTATTTTTGTCTGAAGGGGAGAGAAAAGTAAAAATATTCCCACTCTGGGAATCTGGGAATTCCAACAGGAATGGTAATATAAGGTGTATTAACGTGGCAGGGTTGTCTGAATCAGGTGCTATAAATTACACTGACACACTGACACACTGATTATTAAAGAGAATAATTAGAGAATACTGACACGGCTGTCAGTGATGAGCAATAAGATGCTATCATTTAGCAGTTAGCGTTATGCTGGTGGCTGCTGACTTTCGTTCATTATTAGCACTTCTATGTTTTGCTAGTTGTTATCTTAACTACATTTTTTATGTCCTGAAAAATGCTGTAATAATCTGTCTATCTCTCTATCTGTCTGTCTGTTTCTGTCTCTGATTTCAGTGTCTATCTCTATTTCTGTCCCTCTCTGTTTCTGTTTCTCTGTCTCTCTCTCTCTCTCTCTCTCTCTGCGTCTTTGTCTCTATCTCTGTCTTCTACTCTCTGCTCTGTATATTTATCTCTGCCAATTTCTTGTCTCATTCTCTCTTTATTGCTTTCTCCCTTTCTCTACTTCTCTGTCTTTTTTTTATTTGTTATTGATTGTCTCTCTCTGTCTCTTTCTCTCTGTGTCTTTTACTATTTCTCTGTCTCTCCCTGTCTTTCACTCCCTCTCTCTCTCTGTTTCTCTCACTTTCTTTCTGTCTCTCCCTGCCTTTCCCTCCCTCTCTCTTGTTCTCTTGCTTTCTCTCTATCTATCTCTGTCCATCTCGCTCTGTATCTCCCTCTGTCTGTCTCTCATTTTCTCTCCCCCTCTCTTTCTCACTCTCTGTTTCTCTCCGTCTGTCTTTTTCTCTCTCTCTGCCATCTTTTTCTTCCTCTCTCTCTCTCTCTCTCTCTCTCTGCTTATCGGTCTCTCACTGTCCTTTCCCTCTTTCTCTCTCATTCTCTCTCATTCACTCTCTGTCTTCATTATGGGATGTGTGTATATCTGACCCTGCACTTCCTGTTTCTGTCTCATCCCTGTGTTCTGATTGGTTGCAGAATGGATGATGCCGAGGCCTGTTTTATCCTGAGCAACCGGTTTGAAGTGGACCGCCTCGCTGCTGTACGTTCCTCCAAATTCTTCCATTCCTCCCTCTCTCTGTCCTCCCTCTCTCCTAATCCCTTCTTCCCATGGTTGGCAGGAGCCTAGCTGTTAGCTATCATTAGTACACTCCTTTTTTTTTTCTTTTTTCATTTCTCATCTCTCACTCTGTTCTTTCATGCATTATTGGTACAACTGTTAAAAGAAATGAATGTGAGAGGAAATGAAAAAACAAACAAACAAACTGTCAGTCAAAAAAGTAGGGGGAAAAAAGGAAAAACAGTTATTTAGAAGTGTTGATAAAAAATCTTTCTTTTTCTTCCTCTTCCTTTTCTTCTTCCTCTTCCTGTTAATTGTATTCTTTTTTCTTTTTTATCCTTCTCACTACCTTTCTCCTTCTTCTTCTCCTCCTCCTTCTTCTTCTTCCTCTTTTCTTGCTCCTTTTTCTGTCTTTTTTCTTTTCTTTTTTGTATTATTGCTCTTCTCCCTATTCATCATCATCTTCTTCTTTTGATCTTCGTCTTCTTTATGTTTCTCTTCTTCTCCCTCCTCTTATTATTATTACCAGTAATAATAGTAAAGTAATATATTGATATTATGATTAGTCGTTCATCTTGTCATCGTCTGCTGCAGGTTCTTTGACCGTCATTGTGGTTTTATGGATATTTGAGCTACATTTTTGAGCTAAAAGACTCTGTTTCATATCAGATATCTTGTCTCTTCATCGTTTCCTTCGTCATAAAATCCCTCTTTTTATCTTTATCTTTTTTTTTTGCACGTTTTGTTTCTTGGAGTTTCTCATTTTGTTTCAATACGCTAGCATACACTATTATAGAGAAAAGTGCAAATTCACATGAATGCCAGAAGAAGTCATTAAAGTCAACTGGAGGAAAGAGTTATTATATTATCTTTTTACTGTTGAAGTTAATCTGTATATGTCAGAGTTTTTGAATTGTATGAAATCCTCATAATTAATAGCTCATGTGTACGCTCATGTGTGTGTGTGTGTGTGTGTGTGTTTAATATATTCATTGTGTAAAAATAGACTAACAGTCATGAACTGTACGCAAGCCTATATTACATATAGCATTACATACATTAATACATAATTATCACATTGCACACAAGGAGCAATTACTGCAGTACTGACTCTCTCTCGCTCTCTCTCTCTCTCTCTCTGTTTCTGTCTGTCTCTCTCTCTCTCTCTCTGTGTGTGTGTGTGTTTGTCTCTGTCTTTCTCTGTCTATCTCTTTCTATTTGTTTCTTTCTCTTCTCTCTGTTTGTCTTTTTTATCTGTCTTTCTGTCTCTCTCTGTGTGTCTGTCTGTCTCACTGTCTCTCTCTCTGTTTGTTTCTATCTATTCTCTTTCTGTGTATTGCTCTCTAATCTCTCTCTATCTCTCTCAGGATCACCAGACTATCCTCCGAGCCTGGGCGGTGAAGGATTTTGCCCCGAACTGTCCTCTCTACGTCCAGATCCTCAAACCTGAGAACAAGTTCCACGTCAAATTTGCAGGTCAGAGCCCAGCATCCTATTAAAGCCAGTGGCCAGGTGTAAGAAGGCTGGGTGTGGGTGTGTGTGTGTGTGTGTGTGTGTGTGTGTGTGTGTGTGTGTGTGTGTGTGTGTGGCTGGCTGCACTGTGTCCTGGAAGCTTCCACGCCGTCCCTCAGTTTATTAAGTCCAAGAATAGCTGGACTTTCAGGCTTGTGTGATATTAGTTTTTTTCTTGCTTGTGATTTTGTGACTTTTTACATTTAAATCATTCATTTTTAAAGTACAGCTTGAAAAAAGTGATCTATAATTCCAACCTAAAAGTCAACGAGTGATGTTTCGTTATGAAACCAGTTTTTATATAATCTCCTGGTACATCACGACTACAGCAACATTGGTTTCAGTTTCTTTAACAATCAATTAGAATTAAATAAACCTTGAATGAGACTTTTATATACAGGAGGCTAGGAAATAAACACTTTTTTATACTGCGTTATACTGTAATATGTGGTTAGTCATAGTTTAATGCAGAGTTAACACACATTTAGGCAAAATCAAAGAAGGATAATCCATACATAAAAGAAACAAAAACAGTAACAAAGGCATTAGTCATAAAACCGGAAGACAACTGACAGGAAACAACCCTCAGAAATGCACAATATGATTGGCAAGACTTCACAAGGAGGAAGAAAAATGACAGGATTAAAATATCCAAACTTATTAAGGTGAAACACAGAACAGGTGAACACATAAGTGTAGTAAACCAGTGTAAGAACAGTGTAAGAACTCACATGGCAGAACATATAAGTGCATGGAGAATGAAAAACAAAAAAAATTATTTAGTAATGAATTAATTTATTACAATTAAACTTATCTATCTATCTATTTCTATTTTATCTAAAAAAGAAAGATCACACTCAAGTAGTGGTTGCTTTATATTTACTAGTTGATCAGTAATTCAAAAAAAGTAGTCAACTAGTTGTCTTTTGCGTAGTTAAAGCAACAACCGTTTCAGGACATGACTATTTTTAGGCTGTTTTATTTGTGCAGCAAATAACAAACTACGTTAAACCACGCTTTCATTTCAGTGCTTTCTTAGAATACACTGGTAATGATGAACGTAAATAAATTTGTGCAATAAATGTGCATATTTCGCTGTTTAAGGATGTGGCAATTTTAAAAATGCACTTGTGTGGCCGCTGAAACCGCTGACTCTGAAACTGAGAGCGCACAGCATGGTGCAGAAACATTGTATAGGTTAATGGTGGATGGAGGTTGCAATGTCTGTATTCGACTCCAGCCGCAGTATTATTCGAAAACAAGTCTGAATCAGCCTCTTTGAGCCAGCATGCTGAGTGGGATCGGATAGTGATGTGCAACCCGCGGCTCTGAAAACACACAGCTACTCACAATGCCACCGTGCAAGCATTTTATTTACATTCTATTTAGAGTTAAAGGACAACAGAAATAACTGCAGGAGGAATTCCTTTAGGACTGAGAGGGAATGGGATTTAAAAACAATCTTGAGCATACCTCTACACTTCATGCAAAGTGATATGCAAGTGTAAGATAAGATAAGATAACACTTCGAGATAACACTTTAATAATCCCAGGTGGAAATTCCAGTGTTATGGCAGCAGACAAGAAACCATAGAGAGACAGTAGAAGGATAAAATATAAGCAAGGAAGTATATTTTCAGGATATTCATTATATTTAGCTGCTTCCTTTAGCTTCTGCCTCACTGTTTTCTCCAATGAATGTATTATTCAGCTCAACAATGCAGCCCCTAAAACATCAAAATAGGTTTTTTTTTTACTTTGCACCAAGCACATTTCTCTGAAAAGATACGCTTCCAGTTTAAAAAGTATTTAAATCCAGATCAGCTTTTTGAACATTTAAGACAATCCCAGAATGATGGATGCTTCAGAAGTCTTTTAATATGTGTTTGATATGATTTATGCCTATATTGTGTCTTGACTGGGAATTTGTTAGAAGGAAAAAGGAAATAATCCAAACAGGACAATGCTGCAGGTTAAAACTGGCCGTTATAACCACTTATAATGACAGATCCATGTGGAATAAAGTCACATTTTATTTTATTTTATTAAAAAAGGACATTTTTGTCATATATGAATATATAGTGAGGCTTTGTAGTCATAATAAGAAAAGGTTTTGCGTCCGTTTCTGCTGCAAGCTTTTAGATAAAAGATTTGTGTGTGTGTGTGTGTGTGTGTGTGTGTGTGTGTTTGTGTGTGTCTATGTTTATGGATGAGTATGTGGTCAAGATTGAAGTGATTACCAGGAAGGACAATTTCACACCATCTCACATCATCATAAACGAATCACAGCTGGCTGCACTGCTTTGATGAGCAGCTGATGAGAAGACGTGTGTGTATGTGTGTGTGTGTGTGTGTGCAGGTGTGTGTAACGTATAGACACATGCTAACAAGGACAGCTAGCACAATTACACACTTCCTGAATCTAACGCCCTTAACATCTTAACAGACTGAACGTGAAATGCATGATTCTGTAAAATAAAGCAAGATGATAGTGACATTATTATTATTATTATTATTATTATTATTATTATTATTATTAATCAGACAACATACACTGAAGGATTGATTCTAGACTATTACAATTTTATGTAATTTAAACAACAACATCAGCATATATTCTATGAAATGCCACCACATGTAGTTCTTTCTAAAAAATAAAAAAACATTTAAAAACTTTTACCCATGTTAATGTTAGCTAGGTCATCAACATTTAGCTAGCTATGTAGCATAACATCCACGTGTAACGTGTATCTTATAAATTAGCTTTATAAAGATTAACGTTAATAGAAACATTGTATTATTCATGTTTAACTTTTTCCTTTTAACTTTTTAATAGTTGCTCATTTTGCTGATGCTTTTATTCAAAACGTCTTACAATTGGATGGCAGAAACAGCTGAGTGGCTTGGAGGGGTTGGGATTTGAATTTGTAGCCTTCCCTTCCCTTCCCTTCTTTTTACTTTCCTTTATTTTCCTTCCCTTCCCTTCCCTTCTTTTTCCTTTCCTTTATTTTATTTTCCTTTCCTTCCCTTCTTTTTCCTTTCCTTTCCTTTCTTTTCCTTTTCTTCCCTTCCTTCCCCTTGTTCCTTCCTTCCTTCTTTCCTTCTTCTTTTCTTTCTGATTGGCTGTGTGAGGCTTTCTGTCTTGACCAGTAGGTCAGCTTGTAGGTCAGCAAGATTTTTTTTCCCAAGCTTCACCAGTGAACTGAATAATATTTAACAATATTTTTAGAGTTTAATTCCAAGCACAATGATGCTATGAAATAAAAATGAACTAAAAGTAATCTGCAGTTCCCTCGATTTCTTGCTCTGAATGTCTCAAGGCTCTGAGGGTTCCCTTCCCTCAGCATTAAAAGCTGTAAGACATTTTTTACATTTTTTTTCCTCTTTGTGCAATTCCTCGTCTTGTATTTGCTCAGTTTATTATTATCTTCCATCGACTCCCTGTGGCTCATCAGTACTGACAGGCACAAAGAAAGGAAAAAAAGAACCGAATCCCCACTTGGTTAGATTGATGCTGTGGAGCAAAGCAAAATGAAAACTCATGGGACTCGGAATTGATTTCAGCAGTGTAGCTCAGGAACACGTGTCACTCGGCAGCATGGCTATAGCTCTAGGCAGTGTTTTTCAAAGGGTAATCCCTGTACGCAAAAAAACCACCAGTCGGACAGACAGCAAAACTGCAACTGCGTCAAATACAAATCAGAACATTTTCTAATCAGATGCTTGCAGAGATGCATTGAGGCAGAACTTCCCTCTCAGGTGAAGCTGTGCCAAATTATGATATTATTCCTGAACTTGCGACAGCTGGGGCCAGTCAGAACTGCTTCACGCATGCTAATTTCATATCCCAATTAATTAGGATGAATGATGTGTTTGTGGAAATGTCCCTGTCATTTATCTCCCTAACTGCAGTCATCTTCTCTACACATATAAACATGCAAACATCATTTATAAACAATTACTACAGCATGATGGAATTCTCAAATCTGATTGGTCAGAGGGTGTTGATTAATTTTCTATAACAGCAGCTCTGACAGTAGTGCAGCTGCGAATCGCAGGCTTATGTTAATGCGCTCGTTCTAATACGTTATCGTTTCTATGGTAACAACTTACGCCAGATTCATATAAACGGATTTTAAAAATGCGTAATGTATAATTGTTGATGTCATGAAGTTTTTTTTGCTTAACATTTATGGACAGAGTCTCCAGTGCCAGCACTTTGTAACAGTCAGAGGTAAAGCTGTAACTTTAAGTTTTCAGGACAAACAAGTTTAACACTTTGCAGTTTCTCCTTAATATAACAAGTTTTTTGTCAATTACTGTAACTTCAGGAGAAAGAAAAACAGAAAGAAAAGAGACAGATATCAGGAACCTGGCCATCACACCCATATTTGGTTTTTCCTGAAACTGTTACCACAGAGTTTAAAGCACACAATTGTATAGAATGGATCTGAATGCTGTAGCATTACAGTTTCCCTTCACTGGAACTAAGAGGTCCAAACCTGTTCCAGCATGACAGTGTCCCTGTGCACAAAGCGAGCTCCATGAAGACATGGTGTGTGAAGGTTGGAGAGGAAGAACTCGAGTGTCCGGCACAGAGCCTTGACCTCAACCCCACTGAACACCTTTGGGATGAACTGGAACACCGACTGCACCCCAGACCTCCTCACATCCCAACATCAGCGCCTGACCTCACTAATGCTCTTGTGGCTGAATGAACACAAATCCCCACAGCCACGCCCCAAAATCTAGTGGAAATCCTTCCCAGAAGAGTGGAGCTTATTATAACAGTGAAGGGGAATAAATCTGGAATGAGATGTTCAACAAGCACAAATGAGTGTGATGGTCAGGTGTCCACATACTTTTGGCCATATAGTGTAACTTAAACATTAAATATAACTATAAATGGATAATAAAAACAGGACATTCTTTAAAATATAAAAAATGATTTGTGTTTGCAGATCACTGTGGTATAATAGGAATAAATCACTTGACATGCCGGTAAGGAAAATAATCAACTTTCGGGTGGTAACAGTAACTCTGCTTCATTACACAACCCTGTCGTTGATTATTTTCCTATGACAGCATGACACAGAGGGTTTTATTCCTTAACTCATTACTTCAAGTTGTCTCATTTCTGAATTATATTTCAGCTCTTAGATTTCATTTCCAGTGAGTTTAGAGTAAACCGTATTTCCCCCTTTTTTTATTCATTCATGCATCTTCTGTAAATACTCTATCCTGGTCATGGTGGATCCGGAGCGTGTCCCAGGAACACTGTGCATGAGGTGGGAATACGCCCTGGATGGGAGAATTGTTTATTGTTCTTGTATGTGTTCTTGTCATACATAGGCTACAGGTAGCGTGAATAGATTTTTTTTAATGCTGGAGTATCCCATTAACCTATCATTAATACAACAATGTATGGACCCTAAGTTAGAAATAGATTATTGTTAGTGTTCTTCCGAATCAGCGTGCTAGCAGGGTAACAAGCCCAAGATGCTGCTGACCCCCAGCGTGGGTATACTTCTACATAATGAAGATGAAGTGTAACTGCTGAGATTATTATGAATCTCCCATTTCAGGATCAATACAGGACACGTGTTCTACAGGAGACTTGATATTGTTCCGCGGTGGTGTTTTTGACCGATCGGTGTGCATTTGCTCTGTGCCGTCTGTGTGTGTGTCCTGTGTTGTGACACTGGCCAGATGAGCTGCTCTAAGTGGCTGAGTGGGTGGCTTTAATGACTACCACTGAAGACTCGACTCCAGCTCTACAAATGGCTTAATCTCTGCCTGACGCTCGTGTGGCTGAGTTTGGCCCACTCGGATCCTCCTGCGTGCATTTTTGCCCTTAGCTCTAGACACTCTGGGTTTTGCATTGCTTCTGGGGCCTTTTGTCCATTAATTGATATTTTTTTCTGCGTACATGAAGCTCAGCGGTAAGCCTCACTGGGCTCTCAGCGCTTGGTGTGCTGTGCAGCCATGTCGATAGGCAGATCGGTTCAAAGTAGGGGAAAGAGTGCCGATTTAATTAGGGTGTCTGGTGGAAGAGGGATTGGAGGAGGGCAATTACTGTCTGCAGGGAGGAGAGCAGAGAGCAAGATCACACAAGTCACCTCGACTATAAGGACAGATGTTAAAAAAAATGAAAAGCTGGATCAGAGTGTGTGTTAGAGAGAGAGAGAGAGAGAGAGGGAGAAAAAGAGAGAGACCAGCAGATCCCACTACCTTTTTTTCATTCCACGTCTTTTTTCAAACATGTTTAATGGAGAATACGTTAATGAAATAAACTGTTCATTAAATAAACAATAATGGAACAATTTAGGGATGTATTATCTATGATCTGTTCCCATTGTTTCTATTATTTTGCAATAATTGTATGCACATTAGAAGTGATGCATTAAAATGCACAAACTCCACAGTTCAGATTTGCAATAATGACTTTCGTCCACAGGCAAGCCCAGAAGCCAACATGGGCATGGACACCAATTTGGGCTAAATGTGAAAGAAATAATATAGAATAGGGTAGGATTGTAGAGGAATACTATAGAAAGAAAAGGATAGCAATATAATAGTATATGAATAATACAGAACTACGCAATGTTAAGAATATCGTATAGACTAGAATAGTAAGAATAGGATAGGACAAGAAAAGGAAAGAAATGTGGTAAGATAGGCCTAAAAACAGAATGAGACAGGATAAGAAAGAATAGGGCAGGATAGGATAGGAATAAGGGAATAGGATAGGAATAGAAGAGAAGCGGGAGATAGGAAAGAGTATGATGGGAAAATAGATTAGATAGGATAGGAATAAAAAGAGATAGGGTAGAAAAAGAATAGAATAAGGGACAGGATAGGATAGGAATAAAAAGAGGGATAGGATTGGATTGGATAAGATAGGAATAGTAGAGTAAGAGTAGGGAAGAGAAAAGAAGAGGAGAGATGCACAGCTAAATGAAATATTCAGATTAACAGAGAGGGGAAGCGTCAGAGCAATAACATGAAGGGATATTAAAAAGTGCTAATTTGAACACGTGTGTGTGTGTGTGTGTGTGTGTCTCACTAGGCAGAAGACATGATTGAAAGTGCATGCCTAATCCTCTCAAACCCTCACATTTTGACAGACTCTGCCCCAGCAGTTGGTAATCAACCCGCACTGATTATTTCCAAATCAGCCAAGTTCTCACGAATAGTCATCTTTTCAAACACGTAATAATGTGCCTTGACTGGAGATGGAGTCATTTTTCGGTGGATGCTGTTTTTGTGTTTCATGAAGGTTATACCTAAAAATGCATTTTTTTTTTTTGCTTTGAGTGTACCAAATGGATGTCTCTTGAGGAGTAAAAAAAAAAAAAAAGCCAGTGTCTCAGTGTTTTGGTTGTTTTTTTTATGTATTTAGTTAATTTTGTTTTTTTGTTGCTGCGGCAGATAATAGGATTGTGCATTAGAGGTTAATGATAAATACATGTTACTTGTTGGCTCTAATAGAAAACGAATGGCTCTGTCAGTCTCAATTAGGTGGACTGGAGAGGCCAGAAATAACAGGATGTACAGAGGGAGGTCCTCTTATCCTTTAGCTCTGATCTCAGGCTCAGTGAGTGTGTGTGCTTCTTAATAAACTGCTGCACCCTGAGGCTTTGCTTTTCCCACAGAAATAAAAAGAAACCACCCAGAAAGATGACCAAAAACAACCAAAGAGTCCCCAGTGTACCCAAAACAGGCTAGCATAAAGACCAAATGAGTCACGATTCGCTCGCTTTCATGGGGGAAAAACAGACCCGGAAATGAGGTGATCCTTAATTTTCACTCCATTCTGGCTAAAATAACAGTATAGCCTCTGTGAGGTGGTGAGGTAATGAAACCTGAATGGATAAATATTATTATTATTATTATTATTACTATATTGTATTGTAGTATTATGTTACCCAACATTTGGATCTGGCGCTTGTGTGTGCTAAAATGACCACAAATAGGATAATAATAATAATAATAATAATAATAATAATAATAATAATAGTAAAATTTTTCTGCAAATGTTATTGCACAATTACTTCATATTTGATGAACCTGAAAAGTAGAAAACAATAAAATAGTAATTGTGGCATGTGTAAAGTGGACACCCTTACAGTTATAAAGTCTCAGAACTTGACTCATTAGGACTCCTTACGCAGGTCAAGAATTGCCATTAGGAAAGGACATAATTAATCATAAAATCTTTTAACCACCGATTAAACATTTGAGTAAGAACATACATGATTTTTGCGGAATGCAGGATAGAAACGAGTAATTCACACAATGCTATATGTCTGATACCAAATTTATTTTCAAATTCAAGAGCGTTCAGTTTAAATGAGTTTGTTTTTCATTCCGGCTAAACCTGTATAAACTGCAAAATATCACAGACCCTGTAACTGCAGCGCTGACCAGTAATCATCCAGTCCTAAAGTCATACGTTTCCCTATAACATCACACCCTGTACCCAAAGCACTTATGTACTTTAGAGAAATTGTTCACAAAATCAAATCTGAAGTAATAACAAAATTACAGACCCGCATTCTGCCGCCGCTGCACTCTGAAACACTTCATATGGCCGTAGCAGCAAACACATTTCCACCTTTCATATCTGAAAATTTGGATCATGTCTGACAAATGGTGCCTCGGCCAGTCGTTTCAAGATGGAAGCCACAGACGCTTGTTTACGTAGAACCGGATTTTAGGTAGGTTTTAGGTTTTATTGGTTTCTGGTCAATAAAAATGGTTTGATATTACTGTGAAACTCAAACAAGATGGTTTGATTTGGAGAGATTCAACCTGCAGAAGCTAGTGAGCTGCACATGAACACTTTCTCCTCCTTCTTTTCATAAAAGAATGCTTCAGATAGAATAAGAATAGCTTAAACATCTTAAAAACATCTTTAAAACACTTGAAGTTTTGCTGTTATAAGAAAATAATAAACAACAGGGTGGTGTGATGAAACTGAGTAACTCTTACCTCCCCAGAGTTGATTATGTTCCTATAACAGCATAAAATGTGTGAACTATAAAAGCGTAAAGTAAAGACTTTCCCATGGTGGAAAATTTAGACTGTCACAAAGCACTGACACTGGAGACTCCTTCCATAAATGTTACATAAACGTCTCCTTACAGAAAACTTCACCAAAGCAACAACTGTACATACTATTTGTTCAATAAAGAAAACTCACATTACAATCTGTTTATTATTGCGCCACGACTATGTGGAGCGTACGCTATACAGCTCCCTGTGCTACTATGGAAGTTGTTACTATGGAAACAATAACATACAGTATTAGAACAAGTGCAGTAATATAAACCTGTGATTTGCAGCTGCACTACTGTCACAGCTGCTATTATAGAAAATAATTCTCTGATTTTTTTATTCCCTTATAAAGGAGACCACAGAACATTTGGCAGAAAACAACGGTATTTTATGGTTTCATCATTTTGCAAGTAGTTCCGTTTTCCTTGTGTGCAATGGCTTTATTGTGAGCCCACCAAGCTTTTATGGATCAATATTACTGAGAAATCCAAACAATAAATATTGGCGTGAAGCTTTCAAACAGAGGATGATGTGTTTTTGACTTTATAGATTAAAGACATATTTAACTGCCGAATCTAGAGTTCTATTTTCCCTCTTTCTGTCTCTCTCCTCCCCCCCCCCCTTTTATTACAAGATACACCAGAAACCTTGAATGAACTGCTTTATGGCTGTGAGATACAGCATGACTGGCTGAACGCTTGGATAGAAAAACAGTATTCAAATTATGCTATGTCTGAATAGATGTTGTATTTAATTTCAGTATTATCCAAAATCATATTGCGAACTTCAGGACACCTTAATCTTTGAAGACAATGAGCATTTAATATTTCATTTAATACTTTTAATAACCTCAAAGCTGAAAATGTGGTTCTGGGTTGACTGAAAAATGTTGGAGCTGCAGGCAAGAAAACATTTTAAAAATATATTACAGAATTAATTTACAAATTTTTAAATTTTTTGAGTTTCATCATTTATTCAGTAATATTTAAAACATTTGTCACAGGGATGTTGCCTGTCTGAATGAATCAATAAACAGAATGTGGACTGGACTGAAATACTCACATTAGAATATAGCCACATAAGGCCACATCATTTTAAACACTTATAAAAAATTTTTTACAGAAGTACATGTTCGGCTCATGTTCTTGCTCAAGGGTCTTCATTGTCTGATGGAGGGAGAATTGTATTGAATCTTGACACTGTTTAATATACTAAACCAGGAAATGTAGATTTGCCGCATTTAATGGACGTCGTTATCCAGAGCGACTTACGGAAGTGCTTTGTAGTCTCTAATGAAAAACCTATCTGCATGCTAGTACAAACAGGCCATGGCCCAAGAATACCATAATGCTAAATTGTGAATAAAACACTTGGGGACATGCTGTTAGAGGAAAGCAATCAGTAACAGGTGTGATGAAGTGGAGTTACTGTTACCACTCTGATCATAATTTGCCAATGATACAATTTCCTATTTATTAAAGAATAACATGTCATACTTTTATCTATTTGTAGTTAGTTCCTGTTATCACTTATGTTATAGCAGCAATAAACATCCTTTCCCTGACCAGCCTCTATTTTGAAGTTAATAAGACCAAAAAAAAAAAAAAAAAACACAGCTGGTCATGTTACCAAGAAACTGAAAAGTTCCTGAATCCCTAAAGATTCTCCCATGTGGGAAAAGTTACAGCCTTACCTCTGACTGCTACAAAATGCTGACACTGGAGACTCCTTCCATAAATGTTAAGTAAATAAAATCTCCTTACAAAAAAACTTCACTATAATCAATGATTACATGAGTTTTAATTCAGTTATGTGGAGTATCTGCCATACAAGTCGCTGTGTAAGTTCTTACTATATAAATGATAGTGAGCACTTAATATAAATCTGTGATTTCCAGCTACACTACTGTCAGAGCTGCTGTCATAGAAAACTAATCAACACCTGGTCATATTCTGACCAGACAGAATGTAGAATTCAACAGCACTGTGGTATAAATGGGTATGAAATAACTGAGGTTTGGGAGAAAGACCACACTAGATAAATTTTCTACCTTTGATAAATACCTCTCTCTCTCTTTTTCCATTACTGATGACTTTTCTGTAGCGAAAGCCTTATCCCTCACCTCCCCATTATTCAACAACTCCTTTAGTGAGGGGCCTTGCTATCTGGCACAAAGCAGAAGCCTCCCAGAGCTCCAGCTCCTTTTTTCTGCAATCACACATCATGTCATTTGATTGAGGGCATGGTCTGCACTCGAAAAAAAACCTATCAGAGAGGAGTTAGTAAAGGAGGAAAAAAACAGAGCATAAGTCAAGTTTTTTTTAATGTGCAGAATTAGTGCTCACTTCAGTGCTTAAGTGTTTAGTGGAGAGGTACAATAGATCTTCAGTCTTTTTTTTTTTTTTTTTGGAGATAGACCTTGACAGGAGAAATTTACCCCACCACCATAGAACAGTCTTGATGCATATCCTCTTGAGAGTTGGTGGGTCAAGTTGAGGCATGCTTGTTGTTTGAAGGGACCATCATACAGGGCAGAGTTGACAAGTGCCTTCAGGTATGTGTGGGTACATTTTGGCTTTGTAGGTAAGCATCAGTGTTTTAAATTACTACCAGGAGGCAGTGGAAGGGAACCTCGCAATAGAAAAATTAAGTGAGAGAAACAGAGGAGGTTATAAGCAAAGTATCCAACTGCAGACCTGCCAGGAACGAATTGCAGTCCACTCTCGAGATGATGAGGAACTAAACAAGCACCAGATTGGCCTGTGTAGCTAGGATTTTGTTTCAGGTGATGAGTGGCCAACCATGAGGAGATGCATGAGCATCTGAGGGGGAAAGGAAAGGATGAGTTGAGTGTCATCAGCATAGCAGTTGCAGCTGCTGAAAGACCATGTGTGGTCACCGAGAGAGCCAGTATAGATGGAGAATAGAACAAGACCAAGCACTGAGCCTTGTGGGACTCCAGTGGAGAGTCTACATGGAGGGCAGTGGTAGCTCAGTTGTTAAGACGTTGGGCTACTGATCGGAAGGTCATGAGTTCAATCCCCAGCACCGCCAAGCTGTCACTGCTGGGCCCTTGAGCAAGGCCCTTAACCCTCAAATGCTCAGTTGTATAAATGCGATAAATGTAAGTCGCTCTGGATAAGGGCGTCTTATTTACATAAATGTAAATAAATGAGCAGATGTGGATCGCCCATTCAATTAAATTCATATCCCGGTAGTAAGCTGCTACAGCTGGGCCACTAGTTCCAGGGCTCATGAGGATAAACAAGTTAGGATAGAAGAGTCTTGGTCAAAAGCTGCTGCGAGATCAATAAGTATCAGGACAGATAATTGTTTGGCTGATCTACTGGCATGAATATTCTCAGTAACAGGAAGAAGGTGAAGATGGCTCTGGGCCACAATTTATATGAACAGTTATGCTATGATGGCTTAAGACTACAATTGCTACGATAACGTTAGGACTGCAATTACCACGAACAGTTTTGTACTCAAGTCTCCATCAGTGAACAGTGGATAAGTTCAGCAAACAGACTTCATGTGAAAACTGTAATGGATTTCCTGGTTACACTTTTGCACTATTTGACCATGTAGTATACAGTTATAGAAGGGATTTATTTATAATTGCGCTATCCATTGAGTCTGGTTTCTCATGGTTTCTTCCTCAAATCATCTCAGGGAGTTTTTCCTTTCCACCGTGGCCTCTGGCTTGCTCAACAGGGATAAATTCATACATTTAAAATTTATATCTTGAATATATTTATTTCTGTAAAGCTGCTTTGTGACAAGGCCCACTGTTAAAACCGCTATACAAATAAAATTGAGTTGAATTGGAGGTGGTTGTGGAGTGTGTCGCTTTGAAGCCAGTCTGGTTAGGGTCATAGAGGTCATTCTAGATGAGAAAGAGAGACATCTGACTATAAACAAGCCAAGAATTTTTGAGACAAAATGATACCACTTGGCAGTTGCTAATGTCTGAGACATCTAGTGTGTGTGTGTTTTTTTACAACTCTTGCTGTTTTGAAGGCAGTCAAAATATGGCCAGATGTTGTGGGGTCATTCACGATGGAAATAATGAACAAAATGAGGTCTTGAGAGCATTGTGGAAGAAATGGGATCCAGCGCCCGAGAGAAGCTGCTGAATGTCTTCTGCAGAAAGAAGAGAGAAACATATTAAGGTGATGGCAGGGGAGGAGTGAAAATGAAGGGTAATCTTAGAGGTAGGAAGGAAAGAATGACATGTCTTGTTAATCTTCTCTTAAAGAAGGTGGTGAAGTTATCAGCAGACTGACTGAACTTGGATGTCAATTTGACCTGAATTTTGGAGAAGGAAGATTTTTCTAAAACAGGGCTTTTTTTCATGTTACGGTTGTGATGAAATTGGAATTGAAGGCGGATCTGAATAAGTGCAGTGTTCTTCAGCAGTAATAGTAGAGGCTGTAATAGTTGTAGTTTAGTACCCAAAGTTGCCAAACATTTTATCATCTCTCGTTAGATAGAGAGGTTTGCTAGTGGCCTGAAGGGAAGGTCCTCAAAAAGAGGAGCTGTCTCAGGATTGTACTGATTTCATGGATTTCCCGCATTCTGAGCTCATCACATTCCTACTTTCTCTTTTGGTTTTTCCATGTGCTTTTGTTTTAGTTTCGGTCTTGTCTCCACCTCACATCCTGTCAGTAGTCTGTTCCCCAATTGTGTTCTGTTGTCATTAGTCTGTTCCCCAATCGTGTTCTTCTGTTCTACGTTACCCCTTGATTAGTTTGTCTTTGTATACCCTGCTGTTTCTTTCTAGTATCACATCTTCTCGTGTTTGTGTATTAAATATTTCTGAGCCTTGTTTTCTTGTTTCCCTGTTTGATCTGGTTTCCGATATCGACCTTGTTTTCAATTTTGGATCATCCGTGTTTAACCCTGTCTGCATGTGATTACACCTGTGCTATGGATTAATCCAATTTGTTTTTGATAGCCCCTAATAAAAGCTATGTTGAGATTACACACTTGCATCCTGCTTCAAATCACTCCCATACCTGAAGTACTTTAGATTTTAACTATAATATCAGCCACTGTTTTATTAGTAGGATGATGAGCAGAGCATCTAAGGAATTCTCTCATTCTTAGCGGTGGATTTTTTTAGGACAGTGCAAACATGGCATCATCTATGACTTAAAAAAATAATCACACATTTCCTTATTTGTATGGGCATAGTATCCCTGCATCACAGCTTGATTCACACCCTCAGAATTAAACCCGCAGCTTGATTCTAAGCTCGGGTTACTGTCTGTGTGGAGGTTTGCATGATCTTCCCATGTTCGGGTTTCCTCTGGGTTCTCCGGTTTCATTCCACCTCCCAAAAACATGCCATTAGGTAGATGAGCTGCTTTAAATTGTCTCTCAGTGTGACTGGGTGTGGGAAAGCGTGAATGCTTTGTGTTCTCAGAATAGGCTCTGGATCCTCCGTAACCCTGACCAGAATAAAGCAGTTAACGAAGATGAATGAAATTGTTCTCACTGCAAATGCGTTTTGCAAATGCATTTTGTGAAAATATGAACAATCATAGAAAAATTGCGTGCTGGGAATGCTCATTGAGTGTCAGACCAATGAACTTTATTTGCGACATTTTAATTTGTTTTGACAATATGAACAGAAAAATGCTGTTTTCAGATTTATCTCATTTGAAGAAAGGATTCTAAAAAGGTGTGTTTTTGATTCTGCTTTTTAAAGTTCACCCAGGTTAGTGTGGAATGGTCTCAGTAGCTGTGACTTACTCTTCCCAAAAAAAAAACATTGAGATGATTTAAATATTTAAAATGAATTAACTCTTATAACAGTGGTCCATAACTCGTTTCGTTCTAGTAATCTCCATTTTTGTGACTATTTCTGTTTGGCCTATTTCCATTCACTTGTGCTTCTTTTCTCTCTTTTTATCAGTCTTTTATGAGGACCATTATTGCTTCTTCTGTCTTATTATGTAATGTGTCTTGAGGCTTGATGAAATTCGCTTTACAGTAAAAATGTGCTTGACCATGAAAGGCAAAAAAAAAAAAAAAAAAAGCTGCAGGTGCTCACAGCAGTAATGCCCTGCTTCATCCATTTACAGAAAAATAGCCTTCGTTTTGTCTTCGTGATGAAAAGAATCGCTGAAGGTCAGAATTTTTAAAGTCTGGTACTTAAAAAAGAGTGTTTACAAGCGTATGGATTTAATCGTATGGATTTGACTGTAATTAGAAAACGTTGTAAATATTTGCTCATTAAAGCTGAACTGCCGGCAAAGCCAACACGCTGCTTTAGTAATTAGTGGTGCAGCTGTTTTGTCAGCTTTTTATAGCTGTAGGCATTTTTCTTTAATTGAACGACAAAACATTTAAACATTCACGCATTCATAAATGCCTTTTCCCTTTCTCCTCTTTCCTTTCCCTTTTTTCTTTCCGTCTCCATTTTCAATCTTTATCTCACTCTCGTTGTTTAAGGAATGATGAAGGAAATAGCCTGCTGGTGTGTGTTTGCGTGAGTGTGTGTGTGTGTGTGTGTGTGTGTGTGTGTATACAGACTGGTATTAGAGCTCAGTCATCAAAGGCACTGAAGTGAGAGGAGGGACAGAGGTCATTTCACAGCCAGCCTTAATGGCACTTGAGAGCTGAGGCCCTTTAGACCAGACGCTGGCCTTCATACAGGAATTTGGAGAGAAAGAAAAAGCATTTAAAACACAAAACAACTCCTTTATTGTCTACTTACACCCTTCTTATACCTGTCATATGTCTAAAGTTGTGTTTTATCTTATCAGTGATTTCATGATCAAGGTGCAATTTAGCCCTTGTTTCGCTTAAAAATGAAACTTTTAAAAATCCTTTTTGACATAATCAAATCCAAGAAAAATTTACAAACCATTTGCTCTGAGTGACCGGCTTGAATATTCTAGCATAGAATTAGCAAAGACGCTAAATGTTGTCAACTCGCATCCATTAAGGACATTAAGGACATTCTAATAATTTACTTAAAATATATAGATTTTAAATAATCATTTACTTTCAGTATATACTCCAAGTAGCAGGTTTGTATTTCAAAGCAACTTTGTCAGTCAATATCACTATGTGACTGAAAATAAAGTAAAAGGAATGAGAGAACATTATTTGCTTTATCCCATGATCTTCAGGAAATTTGGATGATGCAACTTCCTGTTGAACTTGTGAACATGTGGAATGGTCTAAATATTTCGTAAGGGGTGAGTGTGTTCAGGTAAAAGGGTTGAGTGAATACGGTGTCATTTTTTTTCATAATCTATAATGGACAACTCGTGGAGAAGGATGTTTCAAGCATGAGATGTTTAATAGATTCAAGCATTAATTCAGAAATTATACACATTTAATCGTTAGATTTAAAAATAAAGTGTAGTTTATTTTAAAGGAGTAAAGGAGGCAGTTTTTACAGCAACAGAACATACAGACCTACTGTATTTTTGTTTCCTGTATGACTTTACAGGTCCTCAATGTACTGATAACCAGTACATTCAGTATTATATTCATTTGATCAGTTTTCCATTCTCAAATATTAGAGATTAACATTATTTACATTTATCTCAGTGCAGTTTTTCTTGTATTATTATAGCACTTAAAGAAATGTTTAAGAAATGTTTTCTTCTGCTACCTTTTTTTTTATAATAAAAAAACAACAACAGTAATTTCTTTGCAGTCGATGTGAGCTGTTCATTCAAGGAAAAATGTTAAACTGATTATTTCCTTATGTTGCATTGATGCCACATAATTCTGATGCAGACGCTTTTATTGTCATCGCCGTGACTGTTTCTGTCTCTCAGGTTGGTGGGGGGGGGGGGGGGGGGGGGGATTGGAATTTCATTTTTGGGCGGGTGTTAATGGGTTTGTTTTTGGAATTTTTGTTAAAAACAGAAATTT
>CM075025.1:3023306-3040859 GCA_037576675.1 Pangasius sanitwongsei
CCCCCCCCCCCCCCCCCCCCCCCCCCCCCCCCCCCCCCCCCCCCCCCCCCCCCCCCCCCCCCCCCCCGCGATGTACTATTTGCTCCTGTGTTAAATCTGTTTGTTTGCTCATTTTTGTTCAATACAGATCATGTGGTGTGTGAAGAAGAGTTTAAGTACGCCATGCTCGCCCTCAACTGTGTGTGCCCTGGCACGTCCACTCTGATTACCTTACTGATCCATTCCTCCAGAGGACAGTAAGTATACAGACAGACAGACAGACAGACACACACACACACACACACCTTCCACTATCTAACTAACTAATTATAGCTATTTAGTGCTGTAAGTCTGGTTCCTCTTGAGGTTTCTTTCTCATGTCATCTCAGAGAGATTTTCCTCATTACTGTTGCCTCTGGCTTGCTCATTAGGGATCTAAATCTACATCCAAGTTTCTGTAAAGCTGCTTTGCGACGATGCCTATTGCTAAAAGTGTTTTACCAGTAAAATTGAATCTAACTCAAGTGGCACACTGGCACAGCATGTCCTGTTGCTGCTTCTCATCTCTAGAGTCCCTGATTCGATACTGAGCTCGGCTTACTCTTACTGTCTGTGTGGGTTTCCTCCAGGCTCTCCAACCTCTCAGAAACACAAACTGGTGACTCTAAATTGTACACGTGTGTGTGTGTGTGTGTGTGTGTGTGCATGGCGTGACGGTTTTCCTGCCTCACATCCAAGGTTCCTGGTACTGACTTCGGATCCATCACCACCCTGAACAGGATAAAACACTTACTGAATAAATTAACTTTACTCTGACCTTTAGCTCACTAACCAAAAGGAACTATTTTGGCTGTATTTTTGTAAAAGTTTCTTTTGTTTAAAGTTTGTTTCGTGAGAACTGAGTGATTGTGAGGACATTTGACACTTCACACACACACACACACATACACACACACACGGTATATTTATATGTGGTTTATTTTCAGAACAGCGCCTTCAGAAACCTTCAAGCAGCGAGGAGGAGCCTTTCAGCCCCTTAACAGGTCCGTAACCTCACAAATACCATTTGACTGCTTAATGGGAAATGGCTCCTAGTGGAGTCCATTAAACAATTTCCATCAGGATCTAATGGTTTTAATGGTTTCCAAGAGTCCACTTGTTTTATACTTGAGCCAGTATTTTCAGCATGTAATTAATTACACTGTTATATCTTAATGGAATATTTGCCACTTCCAGCTAGATAACTACGAATGCCTCATATTAGTGCAGGTAGTCCTTTAGGTCCATTGAGGCCAGACTTGTGTAATACATATTAAAATCACATTAAAAAAAGCATCAGAAGGATCTGATTCACTGTGATATTAAATCAATTGGAGAGCACTGAGTATCATTACAACCTTTACAGACCGTTAGCTGTAATGCATTGTGCTCAGAAGTTGGATATTTTCCAAATCAGTACTTCTGATTTCCGATCTAATCACACTTTTCTAGACGCTGTGGTAACAAATCTACATTTTGTCATTATTTTCCTTGCCGATTGATTCTTACTGTGACTCACTATGTTGAATTTGGTTGTTCTTATCAGGGTACTAACAGAAATGAACAGGGACATGTGGGCGGAGCTAGAAACTGTGCAGAGCACTGATTGGTCAAACAGCACAAAATTGTCCAGGGTAATGTTTTACCTAAAACTAAAACTTTTCTAACTCTAGGGAAGTTTCATTTTCTTTCCAAATTTCCGTTTTCAGGCAAGAAAATGTATAATGTATTATATTATTGAATGTAATGTTTCAAATTGGGTTCATTAATTTGTTTGTTTGTTTACTTAGATACTTATTTACACACAGTACACACAGTATGTTTTCTTGTTGCTAATATTTAATTAGCGTTTACATTTTGTACTTTGCAAATCTCGTCCTATTCACTTTGTATGCCCACTACATAGGACATAACATAATGAACATCTTACACTGTTACTAATAGTATGATTTTTCAATTTCATCCACAAATAAGAGGCATTTTTGGAGCATTTTAACATCACACTCAACACATTTGAAAAGACTAAAGTATTTACACCCATGGCTTTGCCTATGGATTGCTCACTAAAAGATAAACCAAATTCTCAATGTGTCTTAATTGGGAATTATGACTTAAGTGAATGTTCAATTGCCCGTTACCTTATTCCCACCTGCTACCTTGAAGAGGTTCATAAAAAGTCAAGTTAAAGGTCATTGCTTAAGGTGCAATATTTGGATATTAGGATGGTAATTGTGTTGTGTTGTCTGTAAGATGTGTGTTGTAAACTGTGTTGAATGTTTCGTGTTGTGAATGATTCCGATTCTGATTAATAAAAATTTGTCTCTACGATCTTTCTCCTTTCGATCACGGTTAACGCTGATGTTAGTGCTTTGATGTTAATGTTGGAGGATTGAGGTGTGAATCTTTATAAAAGTCACTGATGTGTTTTTTCTCCTCCACCACAGGGAAGGAGGAGCAAACTCAGCCGACCAATGGCAGCGCACGTACCGCCGCTGCTCGGCCAATGAGGTTCACCACATCCGGCTGGAGGAGAGCAAGTTTTTCGGGGAGTACCAGGGCAAGAGCTTCACCTTTGCCTCGTTCCACGCACACAAGAAGTGAGCTGTGTATACACACACAAACACGCACACACACATGTATACATGCATACACACATGCAGTGAGAGGGATTATAGATCATGTTTGATTCATATTTCTGATAAGAAAAAAATATTTTTGCATCCATTTGAAACAGAGCCTCTTGCTTTACTTCTGGTGCAGATGAAAGTACTGTATTGAATTTTGTTATTTTGAAAATTTGTGTTCGAGTCTTTTGGATGTGCTTTTGTTCTTCAAAGCTCTGATTTCTGTCTTAAGCTACTGTGGTGTTACACTCCTCCAGGGGTTTTCTTTCTTTTTCTAGAGATCCCATAATGTTGTTTTGCAATGCCCGATTTGCTTCTAACCAGCACCTCATCTTTAAAATTGCTTTCTTTCTCATCACACTTAATAGTGAAAGCAGTTATGGAACAGCTGAGCAAACATCCCTCACCCGTGTGTCAGGTGCAGATGGCGAATGAAACGTAACAAACAGCATCATTCCTACATGTGATAGAAATTATTACAGTTGTAACCTAGGATTTAAAGCTGACAGTCTGCCCTTTTGTCTTTTTACTCACATGTTGTACATCACGATTAACATTTTCTGCTCTTAAATACTGTTGGTTTTGCAATTTGAAACCAAGATTATATGTTCTATATCTACAGTCTTATATTGTATATTTAATACAACCACTAATACGTCACTTAATAAACACTAATATGCTGTAAACTATGTAAGGAATAAAACACTTTGGAGCATTGGCATGGAGCAGTGACAGGGTGGTGTGATGAAGCAGAGTTACACACACAAAAGTTGATTATTTTTTAATAAAAGCACATCCTGATGTGTTTTATTCCTCTTACACCACAGCTATTTAAAAACAGTTTAAATGTTTTACTTGTATGTAATGTAGGAAAGAACAACTCTATATACTTTTTATCCATTTAGTGTTATGTTTAATGTTGTGGAACGAAACAAGTTCTCACTTGTGTAACCGCAGCTATAAACAGTCGTTCCCTCACCAGCTTCTCTCTTTTTCTCTCTCCTGTTAATAAGACAAAAAAAAAACGCAGCTTGTCGTGTTACCAAGGAAACCACAAAGTGTAAACTCCTCTGTCCTGAAGACATAAAGTTACAGCTTTACCTCTGACTGTTACAAAGCGCTGACACTGGAGACTCCTTCCATAAATGTTATATAAACATCTCCTTACAGAAAATTTTATGTGGACCGTGTGCAATACAAGTCCCTGTGAATGAGCTGTTACTATAGAAATAATTAAGTTTTAGAGGAAGCGCATTAATATAAATGTGTGATTTGCAGCTGCACTGTTGTCAGACAACATTATTCTGACCAATCAGAATCGAGAATTCAAATCAACAGCACTGTGGTATAAAATAGGATTACAAAAATCATAGACAGGCAATGTGGGTTTTTTCCCCTACAGATTTACGCAGTAGTGTCAAAGAACAAAATTATGCACATCAACAAACATGGGGCCACTAGTTAGCTCAATATTGCTACTTTAACAATAATGTGAAATTTCATCTCGATATCAAGTCTTAATGCACCTACAATGTCCTTGGACCTCAGTGTGTGTTTGTGTATATTGACAGATACGGTGTGTGCCTTATTGCCGTACGGAGACTAGACACGGCCAACATCCTGCTGAACCCTGGGCCGTGCCACATCATGGGTGCTTCAGACACCTGCTTCTACATCAATATCTCCAAAGAGGAGAACTCGGCCTTCGTCCGGGGCCACAGAGAACCCACCAGGGGCTCCGGGGACAGCTCCAGAGGCGTACCACAAACCATCTACCACGGACTCACGCGTCTGCCTGTACACAGCATCATCGCCAGCATGGGTCAGTCACGACTCAATAATTATGTAAACACATGAACATAGTGTGTGTGTGTAGAAACTGATTTGCTCTATTAACTACTTAGCAATACTTTTTTCTCTTTAATTTTATATGAGCACATTGAAGGCCTCAGGACAAACACGGCTTATATGAGTTTTTCTTAATACGTGGTTACATCTCCACTCGACTTAATAAAACCTTCAAGTCGGTCAGATGATGATGTCATGAGGTGGTTCCTATCCATTTTAGCCCACTTTTCCACTGATTGGGTTGCAATTCTTAAGCGCTTAAGTATTGTTATACATGTAGCAAAACATCCACCTAAAGCGTGGTGTTTCACAGTTTGTTTTGATGTGGTCTGAGAACTTTGAAATGTTCCACAGAGGGGAAAACGAGGACCTCTGTTATGTGCACACTCCTGCATATCCAGTTGAAAAGGTATTCACAGCATCCCAGTCATATCCTGCCATCAAAAAGACCAAAATATTCAATTTCTCCCCTTTTAGTCTTCATGGAAAAGCTGTAAGCAGGCATACGCTTAACATCAAACCGGATGTTGTTTTTACTGAAGCTACATCATTTTCAAGTCATTCCTCCATAGTCTCCTCATCCAACTTGGCTGTAACTAAGGAAGGTCTGATATCTTCTGTAAAAACTCTCTGTGTCTGGGTCCCGAGGTCAACTATATAGCCTTGTGAAGATAATTTGCCTAGCAACCCATAGCAACCACATTCCCTTTTCTGTCCAGTACCCAAAATATAGAAGAATAGAAAGGTGTTACGATTCCACATGTAAGAACACAGAAGAAGCTTCAAATATGGAAGGACAAATAATTATTTTAAAATCATAATGATCATTTTGATGTTTCAGCTCTTCTGAAAATTTTCTGTTAGATCAGTCAAAGTGATTTGTCTCTGCACAACCTACAGTCGTCATCCTGGAACGTAGGAGTGTCAGTTCTGTTGTGTTCTGTTCTGATGACTCAGGTTTGTTGACAGTGGAGTGATGGGACTCCATCATTTTATTTCCCAGCATGCTTTCATGTGTTACCTTCTGACACTACCTTTTTGTCATACTGGCATACCTAGACCCAGACTCTGATCACAGTGTACACCCTTTTACACCACTGTCTACTTCTTTTTTGGAGATTTCTGCTGATGGTCCCACATGGACACCCTAAAGATTTGCAGATCCCAAAAAACCTGCTTCAGTGGTAATCTCACCTGGATACCGTACATTTGTGCCTGAGAACTGCTGGTGTGCGGCTCCCGAGTGGCACAGCAGAACTTGCATATTGTGGAGTTTGAATCCCACAGGATTTGAATGTCGCAGGTCCAAGAGAGCAAACCTGGCCATGCTGTGTGGAGGAGTGGGATGTTATACACTCTCTCCCCTGTCAATCACAGTGACACTAGCCAATCGTGGACATATGTGAGCTCATATATGCGGAAGAGGGCGGATAGCGCTTTCCTCCGAGTAAGTTTTGCTTCTCTGTACGGCGGTTTGAAAAGATGTGGTTGGGTGTCTTCATGTGTCTCTGAGGAAGCCCCGACTGTCCCTGGTTGCTAGTTGTTGTATGCTGCACTAATCCTAAAAACTGTCCTGTGTTCATCCCAGGACTCTTATTCGCAATCTGAACATCAGAGTTAGTATGAAATAATGTTTGTGTTGAGTTTTCGTTTTGAAAGGAAGTCATTTCTTAAATTCCTTCTTTTAGAAAACAACCTAATGATTGGTGTAATGCACGATTGAAGCCAACTAGCTGAAATAAAGTCTTGGCCTCAAGAAGGATTTTATAGTCTTGACTCACTTTTATTTGGAGTCTATCTTCACTTGGGCTCAACCCCCTTAAGTATCAGTCTTGACTCGATCTCAGCTAGGTCTGGTTTTGGACTTGAAATTGATAATAGTGGTCTTAACTACTTTCAACATACTCGGTACTGTTAGTCTTTCCTCTTCTACACCTGTACAGTGTAATGATTTAAAATCCCACTATCTGTTGTCACGTAGGAAAGGATGGGTTCCCTTTTTGAGTCAAGGTTTCTTCCTCAGGAAGTTTAATATCTAAATCTACATCCGGATTTTGTTACAATGTCTACTGTTAAAAGCACTATAGAAATAAAAATGAATGGCCAAAACGTCTGCCCAACAAACTGACCATCTATTTTTTAGAAGGTCTGTCATAATGCAGTGGTCTGTCATAAAACTCACAAACTATTGATATTGGAAATATAGGAAGTGATATGATGGAGTATTTATTGTATTTAAAATTCACCTTGCAGCACAGCAGTTCCAAACACATGAATCAACTATTGCAATCTTTTCCTGCATTACACACTAGTTGTTAATCAACATCACTATAATTGCATTCATCTGAATAGCCTGCACTTATGGTTAAGATGCAAAATTGATTTAGACGTAAACATTTTTAAACCTGTTATTTCTGGACTCTGAGACTCTAGAGCTAAGCGGTTTAATGTCATCATTTTATATTCACAATTTAACACACGAGTTATCTTGGTTATTAGCAATAAAAAAGCACATCAGTGAAAACTGACACATAAAAGATATTCCACTCATTTTTAAAACTCACGTTGAGGATTGTTCTGTTGCTCAGTTAAAAAAAAAAAAAACTGAGCCAAACGATAAGATAAGGGTGAAAATTAAAAAAAAAAAAAGGTGCATAGCGGTTGCATTCATTGTACTGAAGTGCTGAACAGGAAATTAAGGGAAAAGTGTGGGCACAGTGACAGAAAAAAATAAGTCAACAGGATAATAAAGACGTCTCGCATTATGACAGACACGTCTATTAGTCCAACATCTCCACCTAGTGAAAAGGGCTGGAAATGAAATCCTGTCTGTAATTCCGCCATCCCACTGACCACGGAGATGTGTGAAAAAGATGTATTTTTCACTGAACTAAAAAAAATACAGACTCTTACACTGAAGTACAGTGATGTAAAGCAAAAGTATCCGGTGAGAAAGACATTTTTAATAAACCTGCCACACAGCGGTTTTCCTTACTCAAACTTTAGCTAGCACACTACTAGCTCTGACAATACAGTCTAGTGTGCATGCTGATAGCTAGCTGTAGGGTTTAGATTTATATTTTTAGATTTATTTTTTAAAAACTTTTTTCAGCAGAGATAAATGGTGGTGACATGACACCAGGATTTATTCTACAGAATATGGAATTGATGTGCTAAGAATTTAAAAAGAACAACTTGGAGGCTGATTTGTTGGCGACGGCCGTATTTTTGTTAAATTGCTAACTTCATAACGCCACTCCTGTGTGGTTTCATGCTAATCTCACCCTGCAGGCACGGTGGCCATAGACCTGCACGACTCTAGCGACAGCAGTCCCGAAGGCTCTGGCCCAGGGGGCGTGGCCTTGAGCGCGGGCAGGACTGGACGCAGCGGAACCCGCGTGGAAGTGGGTGGTGGCAACACCTTGGCCCCGCCCCCAATGGGTGACTCGGGTGAGGACAGGAGGCACAGCATTGCTCCAGTGCTGGAACTTGTGGATGGAGTCCACAGCCCCACCTTCGACCTACTGGGGGACCAATCAGAGGACGAGGGGGGAGAGGATGGCAAAGAAGAAGAGGAGGAGGAGGAAGAGGAAGTGGCGGGGCAAGGAGAGCACAAGGGCCAATGGTGGGGAGCGCAGGGCGAGTAAGTAGTCGACGGGGTTTAAAATTAGGGTTAGGGTTAAATGTGTTGAGGTTAGGGTTCAGTGAAGATGTAGCATTATTTACCTGTGCAAACACAGTAAAACCAACATGCGTGTGTGTGTGTGTGTATTTGGAGCAGGTGGGTAAAGGGTTACCCACTGAACTCCCCATACATTGGAAGTTCTCCTGCCCTTTGCCACCTCCTGCAGGAGAAGATGCCCTTTTGCTGCCTTCGCCTTGATAAGGTGAGACTTCTTTCTAAACAGCAGTTACCGTCTCTATAGTAACAGCTTACACAGGGACATGGATGGCGGATGATCTACATAAATGGATTACAACAGTGTATAATTGTTGATGTGGTGAAGTTTTCTGTAAGGAGATGTTTATTTATGTATTTTTGATAGACTTCAAAGCACTATTGTAAGTCGCTCTGGATACGGGCGTCTGCCAAATGCCATAAATGTAAATGTAAATGTTATTTAACATTTATGGAAGGAGTCTCCAGAGTCAGCACTTTGGAACGGTCAGAGGTAAAGCTGTAACTTTTCCAACATCTTCAGGACAGAGGAGTTTACGACAAGCTGCGTTATTGTCTTATTACCTTGAGAGAAAAAAAGAGAGTCTGGTGATTTATGGCTGCTATAACATAAGTGAGAACAGGAACTAACTGAAATATTAAATGTAGCTATAAATGGATAAGAAGTATGATGTGTATAGTATTTAAAAACATTTTTCAAAATCTTGTCAGTTTGAAGAGGAATAAAATGCTTCCGGCTGTGCTAATATGGGAAAATAATCAGCTAAGCATACTAGCTAGGAGTTTTCTCGTTTTTAAATTTCTTAAATACATTTAAAGTTTTTGATTGAATTATTGGCAGATTCTCATGTCTTGATTATTGCTAGACATTAAACCGGATTTGAGCGACATGGTCCCAAAGTGTTGAATTATGTCTTCCTTTTTCCCTGGAGGTGTTAATTTATGCACTATTAGCTTATCAAGTCTCTTCAGTCCTTGTTCCTTTGTTCTCCTCGTGTCCCAGGCGTGCCATCACATGCCCTACGAGGACGCTCGCTCGTATGGTTTCAAGAACAAGCTGATCATCGTGTCGGCAGAAAGTGCCGGTAACGGCCTCTACAACTTCATTGTGCCTCTGCGAGCGTATTACAGACCCAGGAAGGAGCTGAACCCTATAGTGCTCCTGCTGGAGAGCATGTGAGTCAAAAACCAACAGCGTCCGGCTGTAAATCTCACTTTTCACCTCAAGGAAATGACATCAGGTTAAATTTCATTTGATAAAATTACTTAGTATATATGTAGAATTAGGGTTTATACTTTTATAATTAGGCTATTTTTTAAATTTTATTTTAGATCTCTTTATTGCTTGCTTTTTTAGAGTTAAGTTTGACTTAGTGTTCCAAATTCACCGCACTTATTTGCATATTTACACACCTCAGTGGCTAGCTAGCTAATTAGTTAGGCATATGAAATTATCTTAAATCAGTGTTAGGCTTTTAGGTGTTGTAATTGATGAGCATGGATTAAATTGAGGCTAACATTAGCTCTGTGCTGTTGATGCTAGCATTCACACAAACACTCTAACATCGCGAAGTCTTGCCATTGTCTTTGTGCATATATACTTATTGTCCTCTATTACTGAATGCTGCCTCATGATTCTTACTTCCACCCCTTGTCTAATCTGCACCCACCTGTATGCCAGCGTGTTTGACCCTGGCATGATTGTCTACATCTCGGATTTGACTATGATTTGGATTTGTTGAAATAAAGCTTGCATTTGTGTATCCTAGCACCTCGGCCTTGCTCGTTACACAAACACATCGATTGAGCGAAATGTAAATTCAATCAACGTGACTGGGGAGCAAATACTTGTGTCTATAACTGCAGACTACACCATGAAGACTGATTCCATGTCAATACCATATAAGGACTGTGGTGTCCTTATAACTTTTAAAAATTGTACTTTATTTTAATTTTTTTTATTTTTCAAAATTGAATGTAAGGAACCATCTAACCATTTACAAAAACATCTCCTTTTTTATATGGTTTCTTCGCGCATTTTGCTCTTAAATGAGTAAGAGGGTTGTGTTTTTTGCATAGAATTAGTAAATACAAAAAAATGTGTGTACGTAAAATTAATTTCTTAATTGATAATTTACTTTCATTCTATAATTTGAGTAACATAGGTGTCATCAGAACGTACTTTTCTTCTTCTCGTGATCTTCAAGAAATTTGGATGATGCAACTTCCTGTTGAACATGTGATTTGTGGAATATTTCAAATATTTCATAGTGGGGAATGTGTTCAGGTAACAAGGTTAATGAATGAATTAAAAAATTTATGTTTTTCATAACCTGTAATGGATGATAAAAGATATATCAAGCACGAAAGGATTCACACATTAATGCAAAAATTATGATTTTTGAAGTATTTTATAGATTATATTTGAAGGTAAAGAGATGCCAACTTGTAACTTGGGCCAGTGCTGTATACTTCTGTTAATGATTTAAATTATTTATCCAAAAACATGCACATAGGTTTTTGTGAGGGAAAGTTTAAAATGTATTTTAAGTTTATATGCAATTTTTTTTAATGTGATATCAACACAAATGACACCACCATCATAGAATCATTCTTAACGCACTTCAGTGGTGTGACTATTATGGAAGATTAAACATAAATAGACATTTTTCTTAGATGAGAAACATTATTTGGAATTGTTCTCATATTTGTTCACAAATTACGTCTGAAATTACACTGGAAGTGGAATTGGATGTGTTTTAACAAAGCATTTGACCTCCTGATCTTGATAAATGATAATATTGCTTTCAGGATATCACGATTTCGCTACTGCTAAGCGTGCTTATGATGGTGACAGCTCCATCTCGCTTCCGCAGTAGAAATGAGTCTCACAGGTGAGACCTGCGTCCAGACTTTCCTCGCCGTAACGCTTTTACTCAGCAGCCATGACCTCGTGTTCGTCACGCTGCAGCAGCCCACATTAAATATGAAACCTAATCGCCACGGTTTCGCCTGTGAAGGAAAAGTGATTCGGCACACGACAGGCCTTTAAAGCAATCAGACGCAATAAAGCTCTGAGTCATTCGTTTCAATGCTTCCCATTTACTGATTGTAGGTAGGATTTCATAGCACAGGCTCCAGTTGTCAGTTTGGCGAATCTGATCAGAGACACTGGGGAAAAGACATCAAGTCGTTTAAGTCACCCCTCGCTGACGATAATCAGCTTTCACTTATTTTATTCCTTTTTTAATCTCATCTTTTTGCCGTTCTAGAGAAACTGACCTCTAATTGGATTTAAAGAAAAGAAATAAACATATCAGGCTGTATCTGTTCCTCAAAACTACCCTGAGAATTGTTTTATTTGTACTTTTGTTCTTGGGTACAAAGATTGAAGCAGTAGATTAAAAAATGTGCACAATTATGTAGCGAAAATCAGACAAATTATGTTTAGTGTCTGAAGTTTGCTTCTCTAGTTTTGGCAATATTTCATTCAAATATACAGAAACCTTTTATCTACTTTACTGCGATGTACACTTGGGAAGACATACATTCAGTTCCGGATTTATTAAAGGTCTGTGTGGTATAAAAACGTGCAAACCTGAAATCATTCTCAGAAAAAAAACCAAAAAAAAACAAAAAAACATGCAAGCTGATTTACTAATTCACAGGACTGAGTTTTTCACATGAGCAAAATAACACTTCTGGTTTTGCATGTTTGCCTTATTGAACATGTCATCTGTGGCGTTTCTATTCAAAAGTATAAAATACAGGATGGTTTCGATGAAAATAGATTAATTTATCATGTGTAGTGTGATTTACTGCAGCCTGAAAGTCACTTCAGGAACAGAGATTTGGTAAATTAATACCACTGAAAAGCAGGTATTAAATTTGTAGAAATCCATTTCTTCATTGTTGAAGGCAAAATTACACTAGTCACTGGGTTTTAATAATGAGAAGGTTTGTAAAGATTATGCTTCAGTGTCCCAAAATGATCAAAACGTTTCTTAAAATGATGACTTAGTATTATCACAGCAAAAGTTGGGTTCATGTCAGATATTCGCTAACAGCCTTTAAATTTAGATGGGGGAAAACGTTTTCATTCACACTTACCTTCTGATACATTTTTACAACTATTAATCAGTGTTATACTTGACACACAATTTTGTGTATGTGTCAAGGTTTAGTGTCTGTTAGAGATCTAAACTTGTCACGGCTATCGAGAACAAATATCACACACAAAATTCTTATTTACATATTGTTTTCATGCGATGTAATTCTCACAATCATTTGGCAAGGTGGTGCAGAGGGTAATGTCATGGCTCCAGGATCTGCATTTCGATCCTGCACTCAGGTTCTATGTGTGTGTGTGTGTGGAGTTCCAGTTTTCTCCAGGTTCTCCGGTGTCCTCCCACCTCCCAAAAACATGCCAGAAGGTGGACATTCTAAATAGCTCCTAGGTGTGAATAAATGGGTGAATGTATGTGTGTGTGTTGTCCTGTGATGGACTGACGTCCTGTCCAGCGTATATTCCCACCTTACGCCTCGTGTTCTTGGCTACACCGCAATCCTGACCAGGATAAAACGCATACTGAGAGTGAGTGAGTGATTGAGTGAGTCATCCAGTTTTCAAAAAGCCTTCAAAAGAGAATCTACAAGTAAATAGACTGAGCACACATCATCCAATCACCGTACAAATTACACCCTATCTCTGTGAGATCAAATCCCAGCAGTGGCGAAAATAGGTTGGGCTATTGGGTGGAAACTGGGTAGAAGTAAATTGGAAAAGAAATGGGTTAGAGGAGAAGATAAAAAAAAAACAGATCAAATTGGAACCACTGTATAGTATACTCTGATATACCACTCTGCCTTCACACTGAAGACAAAATTGTTTCTATAATTGTTTCTAGTGCGCATAATCTCCTCTTATTTGAGCTTCAGTGCAAAACGATTTCAAAAAAAGACTTAAAGACATCAAACATGTCAATCTAACCAACCACTTCAGGCTGGAATATTCCATGTTACATACCCAAATGTTTAAAACTCAGCAGTCAAAACCCACTCCCAGCAGGTACAAATCGATCCACCCACACTAATGAGTTTTACTTTTATTTTTTGTTTGGGTGTTATCAGACCTGAAGCAGACTTCCTCGAGGCTATCTGCTGGTTCCCCATGGTCTTCTACACTGTGGGATCTATCGACAAGTAAGAGAAGCCTCAGGCATTTCCTTTACACGATACACTCCTTCTCACTAAATAAGAAATTCATTTCTTCTGCTTCTTACTTTAAAATGTTTGTGTTTGTGTGTAGTCTGGACAGCCTACTGCGCTGTGGCGTGACGTTCGCAGACACCATGGTGGTGGTGGATAAAGAGAGCTCGATGATTGCGGAGGAGGACTACATGGCTGATGCTAAAACCATCGTGAACGTACAGACGCTCTTCAGGTGCTGGTTATGAGTGTGTGTGAACAATGACCTCTTTACCTCTTGACGTGGGCAATAAATGTGCCTGGAAATTAATATTTAAGCACATTTTGATAAACATTTTTCCGCATAGACGTGACACCTTGACCTGCAGATATCTAGTGTAATCCCTCGTTAATTATTGAGCAGTGCACGGGATGTTATTACAGCTCTGCTGCAAAGAGAACACTTTCATCCCGAGTACCGTGAACTTCACCTGCTGTGCACATCCGAATTTCCACTAAACAGCTAGCTAAATTAGCTAGCTAAGTAGCTACTGGCTCAAACACTGTACTGTCTGTCTAATGGTTGCATCAATACCATTTTTTCCAGACTGAGTAGGAGGACATGTTTTTTGGTGCTTGTCAATACCGACACTGATACTGATCCTGATACCGAAATGAGTAACCTACTTAGTATTAATGAATCAGGGAAGTCACACCATTTTATTTAGCTATGTTTGTTTCGGTTTAAATAGTGACCATGAAAAGTGTACACATATGTGTTCATGCACTCAGGCTACTAAGCTTGTTCTTTATAAAGTTACCGAGTCGAAATGCATTAGCTAGGTACCTTGGATCAAAACAGCGGGTTTCGTTTTACTTTGGAAAAAAGCGTTCTGTACAGTTGTAAGTTGTACTTTTTTTGTTTTCACTGCATTGTCAATAACTGATAATGTCTGATCGTCAAGAACAGCAAACTGAGAAAGACTGTTCACTCAACTAGCGTCATCTGTAGTTGATTGGGAATTTACGGATGATACATAAGTACAAAGAAATTGAGAGTTATGAAAATTTTAGTTTTTTTATATATTTGGCCATGAAAACATTTAAACATTTAAACTAAACTAAAATGAAACTAAACTAATGTATGCTTCAGCAAAGATTTGCTAGCTAAAACTTTGATTTAGCATAACTTTAAATACATTATTTTGTGCACACTTCAAACACAGCTCATATAACCAACTAAACACCTTTGAACAAAGAGATGTAACTTTTCCATGATTTTGCTATTTTCAGCTAATTTCAGTGTTAGGCCTAACATTACCACACAGATGAAATGGTAGAAATTGGTAGTTGGCTTTGGAAATGGGTAGAAATCTGTATCTGGGTATCTGGAGTCACCTTTACACGTCCCTTTGGCACACCATTTGACCATATCTGGAGCTTCAAATTTAACGTGTCCAAATTCTGGTGCCTAAAGCTTGACTGAGATAACGGCACATAGCAACGGTTGCTAAGCACTGATTCGAGGGCTTGAGGTTTTTTCTTTTTTTTTTTTTTTTTTGCTAACCAGTGTTTAAGTGGACATTTGAACAAACTGAGTAAACAAACTGTTTTGTCCCACAGGCTTTTCCCAGCTCTCAGCATAATCACAGAACTCACGCACCCGGCCAACATGCGCTTCATGCAGTTCAGAGTGAAAGACCACTACTCACTCGCCCTCTCCAAACTGGAGAAGGTCAGTCTCAGACGGATATCATGCCACACTGGTTGTGTGTGTTTTGGCGAGTGCTGTAAGCTAATCAGTGTGTGATTTGTGTCCCTCACCCTGCAGAAGGAGCGAGAGCGCGGCTCCAACCTGGTCTTCATGTTCCGCTTGCCCTTCGCTGCAGGGAAGGTGTTCAGTGTCAGCATGCTGGACACGCTGCTGTATCAGGTAACAGCCGAGCCAGTAATCCACACTCAGATGTTCTTCATGTGATGAGCTCAGAGCAGAAAGTGATATACACTGGATAATGAAATGCTCTCTGTTGTTTGTTGTGTGTGTGTGTGTCTAAGTCCTTTGTGAAGGACTACATGATCTCCATCACCAGATTGCTGCTGGGACTGGACTCCATGCCTGGCTCAGGCTTCCTGTGTGCAGTAAGTATGAACATCATCATCATCATCATCATCACTTCTGATTGATTGATTATAGATTAGATTTTCTTTAACAGCAGCTTTGATAGTAGTGCAGCTGCAAATCACAGGTGTATATTAATGCACTTGTTCATACCAAAGATTACAATATTTATTGATTAAAGAATTACACGTCATACTTTTTATCTTTGTCATGATGACATGATTATTATACTGTACCTACAATCGTCACGAGAAACATGATGGAGTAAGGAGATGACAATGACAAAAAAATAGTGATGATGACTATGATGGCTGTGATGATGATGACTATGATGACGATGCTGACTATAAGGACTATGATGATGACTATGATGATGATGACTATGATTATAATGACTATGATGATGATGACTATGATTATATTGACTATGATGATGACTATGGTTGTAATGACTATGATGACTATAATGATGATAATGATGTGCGTTTTTAGATGAAAATCACAGAGGAGGACTTGTGGATCCGCACTTATGGCCGGCTGTACCAGAAACTCTGCTCCTCCACAGGAGACATTCCCATTGGCATCTACCGCACAGAGGCGCATAAACTCCCCGTGTCTGAGGTACACAAACCTGCAGCAACACACTAACCACACCACAACACAACACAACACAGCACAGCCCAGCAAACCACGACAGAAAGCACCAACACAATTTAATTAAAACCAAAAATGTTTACACAGTAGACAAACAAGGGCAACAAATTTATATGTAAATATTAACCGTGATTTTAGTTATATTTCAAATTTAATGTCGCATATGGATTTTCAACCTGCGTATATGTGAAATCTTGAGTACATCTTTTATCAATACACTGATCATTTTTCTGAAATTCTACATCCAGTGTTGATTTCATCTAAAGCATTTTTAAAATATGATCTTAATCGCATTCCTCTAAGTTCACTGAGAGCTAAAGAAGCTCTTTCCGAAGATGTTCTGATGTCCATGTGCTTCCTTCTGCTCAGTCTCAGGTGTCCATCACGGTGGAGGACTACGAGGACACTCGAGAGCTGCGAGAGCCTCTGCTCTGTCGCTCTGGTCCTCATCGCAACTCCACCTCATCCGAGCCTCTCTCCTCCTCATCCTCGTCCTCCCATGCCTCGGATCACCCACTGCTGAGGAGGAAGAGCATGCAGTGGGCACGGCGGCTGAGCCGGAAGAGTGGACGTGGGTCGAGTGGTGCCAAGGGAGCGGGCAGCGCTGCCGAGAGGATCACGCAGCAGAGACTCAGCCTGTTCCGCCGCTCTGAGAGGCAGGAGCTCAACGCACTGGTCCGCACACGCATGAAGCACCTCGGCCTCTCGCCATCTGGATTCAGTAAGTGTGTGTGAAACCAACACCTGTCACATCTGGTTCCTCAGAGTTCGTTCATGTACCGTGGCTTTGTAGAAACACCATAACGTGACTGTTCTGTCATTTCTTTCTTTCTCAAGAGCAGGGGTATTCAAATAAAATTTATAAAGGTCTGTGGGTACATATAATCCCTGCATTACAAAGATCTGGATAAGCAACAGCTTGTACTGATTATGTTTTATTTCATAGTGATATTACCACTTTTGTGTAGCGCCATGGACTCTGAACAGATGAGATATCTTCTTGAATTTTGACACAGGAAGAATAAATGCACAGGTTAAATTCTCGTTTAAATATACTGGCCCTGTGTCTGAGGATTGTGCCCTATACTCTATAAACCGCAAATTACACTATATGTAATTTGTACCAAAAGTATGTGGACACCTGGGCATTAACTATGGGCCTTAATATGGAGTTGGTCACGCCTTTGCTGCTAACAGCCTCCATTCTTCTGGGACGGCTTTCCACTAGATTTTCGAGCATTATTATTATTATTATATTATTATTATTATTATTATTTGTGTCCACAAATAAGAGCCACAAGAGCATTAGTGAGGTCAGGCGCTGATGTTGGGCGAGGAGGATAGGCATGAAGTTGGTGTTCCAGTTCATCCCAAAGGTGTTCAGTGGGGTTGAGGTCAGGGCTCTGTGCAGGACACTCGAGTTC
>CM075025.1:3042394-3053263 GCA_037576675.1 Pangasius sanitwongsei
GTGCACAGGGGCATCGTCATGCTGGAACAGGTTTGGGCCTCTTAGTTCCAGTGAAGAGAAATTGTAATGCTACAGCATTCAGATCCATTCTATACAATTGTGTGCTTTACACTTTGTGGTAAAAGCTTGGAGAAGAACCTCATACGGGTGTTATGGTCAGGTGTCCACTTACTTTTGGCCATATAGTGTACATTAGTGGTGTTTTGAATCCCCCAGCTGACATTGTTCGTACACTACACGACCAACTGCGGATTTCAGAAGCGTGCTCCTTTTTTCTGGTCATTTGACTTTCTGCTGTTAAGTGTGCTTTATAGGCTGTATCAGACCCCATGCTCTCTCCTTTTCCATGCTGTCTGGTGTAAGATGGAATGACTGACCAGGGCAACAGACTCTCCTACATCCTCATCAACCCGTCACCTGACACACGGCTCGAGCTGCACGATGTCGTGTGAGTATACGACAATGACATCATGACAATGCAGTCCTATTATGAATTTCTTTCAGCAATTCTTAGTAGTAGTAGTAGTAGCAAGCCTTATTGTCATTCTAACTATATACAAGTATATAGTGGAACGAAACAGGCCTTGGTGCACTACATTAGAGAAAATGACAAACACAAGACAACATGCAGTGCAAAATTAAAAAAGTTACAGTGCAAAAAGATAACAGACACTGTGCGAAAAAAAATCAATAAATCCATCACAGCCAGGCAGAGAATCGTGCACCATCCTGTCAGCGGTGGTCCTGTGGTGTATCTGATAACACGGAAGCTCGGAGTACTGTCATTTCTGTCTGATCTTCTGTCATCTTTGTCTGATCTGTGCTTTTGTTTATTCTGCAGGTATCTGATCAGACCTGATCCTCTGTCTCTGGTGCCTAATCAGGGGAGCGGGCGGAAACCCTGCGTCGGCAAGTCAGACACAGATCGCCACCGGTTCAACACGCAGGACAGCACACACCTCTGATCACACACCAGCACAACTACATAGCGGCCTGGAAGTGTGTGTATGGGTCTATGTGTGTATGTGTGTGTGTGTGTGTGAGAGAGAGAGAGAGAGAGAGAGAGAGAGAGAGAGAGAGGGAGAGCGAGAAAGAAGACCAAGAGACCGGAGAAGACTGGACTGTGAACCGGAACTGATTCTAATCAGTCGCTTCTTTTCTATCCAGAAGACTGTCGAACGCATGGACCGGTTACATTTTATTTATGCATCAGTTTGGTTAAGATTTTTTTTCGTTTTTTTGATGCGATGGAAGCTGAGGCCACGTAAGTGCATTTAAACGCAAGTCTGTAATTTGTATTAGTCTACGTGCATGTGAATTTATGTTCAATAGCCAACACTGCCAATCCATCCTGGACTGCCAAAGGAACATGCTGCCAAATGTCTGTTAAAGGAGGAACAATAATCCTCTGTCTGTGTCTCATGAGCAGCCCATCATGTCTCTTATCTGCTCTGTGGTCCATCTCGGAGAGTTCATTTTTCTTTTTTTTCCTTTTACACCCTGTGGCAGGGATATCAAATGGTCCTTAAGGATTTGAATACGGTTTGACTTTTTCAGCTCCATGTGGCATTTCAACATGTGCCAACAGCACAGTGGCCAACCAGGAGCTTATTAAACTGGCAAGGCCCCAAATAAGTGAACTTTATTCCACTCTCCATCTGTTTTGTCCTTCTCAAAGGAGACTGTTGAAACTTCTACATCTTTAATTAATTAGGGTTTTTTTTTTACACTTTGGATCATTTCTGTGCAGCAGTCATCACTGTGTTGTTAAACTTGCTAAGGATTGTGTATTTGGCTTTTTATTTAGCTTTTTAACCCTGTTGCTTAACCTATTGTTTTTGTCCTCTGTCACTCGAGTGTGTTGTTGTTGGCATGCCCAGAGAGGAGCCTGCATGCCAGACTCGCCATATACCCCGACTGCTTTGTGCTCCTGCTGGCGACAGGCTACGGCTGCCTTTATTCAGTGCCATTCACACACAAAGGCATTATGTACGGAATAAAAAATAATCAAAACACCAAATCAGTGCCTTTCATGAGTTTCATTGTAAAGCAAAAAGCTGCTGATGAGATCACGGGAGTCACTACAGCTAGAACTGAATCAGTATAGTACACCGTTTTAACCCCATACTATAGCTGTGTGTAGAACTGCATAATGCCAAACCCACTCTGACCACACCCACTGACTCTGACCCCATGCTGTCCACTTCTGGACTCCACACCTGTTCATTCCCACAGACACTGACCACATCCGTCCACTTCCAGACGCTGACAATGCCAGTCTGCTCATAAACTCTGACCAGAACACATTCGCTCACAGAGACTCCGACCACGCCCGTTCGCTCACAGAGACTCCGACCACGTCCGCTCCCGGACCCTGACCACAGTCTTCTGCTTCTGTAAACTCTGACCACGTCCATCCACTAATTTCCAGGCGATAAAAAGTGAACAATCGAGACAGATCTTCTGCACATGGCACCTATTTGAGTTTTTCAAATGCATTGTTAAAATTATATGGGTATTATAGGTCTAGAAACATTTTCAAACATTACAATCTACTCCTTTAACCAGTTTCTTTATCACTTTTACGAATACAGGCAAGAACATGTTTTTGACTTACTACTGCGAGACACCGGTTTAAATGTGTACTTCTCAACACTCAACTGAAATGATGAGTGGGAAAAAAACCTTCAAGACTATAACAAAAGTTTAACCACACTGACTTACTACCACTAGACAATAATTATAGAAATTTCATGAGTTCAAGGGAAGTTCTAGATGAAATGAGTATGGGGCTTCATTTTTCAGAAAAAAGAACACCACTTCGCTTTCCGATCTTGATTACACACCTACAATTTGCGTCTTTGTAAGGGCGTCACACTCTTTTGGCCCACGAATATAAATAGATGCATTTACCCAGATTGATCAAGCGCTTCATCCTGCAAACACAGGAGATGACTCATCATCACCCCATCGCTAATGGCACTCCAGTTAATGCTTTCAAGCACTATTAGTTACAATTAGTCACAGATGCAATATTTCATTCCTCTCTGTCTAGACCTAATGTGATGGTAATTTTTTTTAATGGATTTTGGATGCTAAGTCACGGGCAATCTATACCATCCACTGTAGGACATAAAACAGACGGTTTATATATATATATATATAAAAACTCAAAATAGAAAAATTATGAATACTGTGGAAATGTGTCACAGCTCTGATATTCCCCTTCTTTACCCCATTTCCCAGCATTCTCTTGTGATATTAAAATAGTAGACTACAATAAAGATATTTATTGAATGAAGATGGTTTACTGAGGTGTATTATAACAGGGCACGCACTGGACCATAATGGAGCTGAATTATTTGCTTGTGTAAAATCTATATACTATACTATAATCATATAATATAATCATATCATATATAATTAAACAGTGTTTGGAGTTTGACATTTTTTGGTACTGTTTAATTGAACAAATCCACAAAACACTGCTAAGGGCCCATCAATTAGGAACAGCTAGTCGCAAGTTCACATGTGAGCCATGTTACTGTTGTTTGGCCGTGTTTTTCTCATTAACACCTGCTCAGAGCCGAAGCCGGCCCTGCTTTGGTTCACGCCGTGCCAAAACAAGCCAGTTGTAATGAGATACCGCTGAAACTTGGCTTTAGTGACACAGGATCTGGTTCCGTCTTTCAGGCCAGGTTAAACATGCTGACAGCGTGTGTGTCTCGGCACTAAAGGAAGATCTCCTCTGCTCTGCCCTAAACCCGGGCTGAGTACACACTGATAACACAGCTCTCCGTGCCTCAGTGCTATAAGGCCTGTTTATTGTTATTATTTTTTTTGGATATTCCTGAACTTTAGCTAATAATTCTCTACAACAGGAACTAACCCCAGGAGGCATGTCATAGAGGTCAATCAACCTTTAAATCATTTTAATACCGCATTGTATATTATATAGTATCATATTATTAACATTATATATTATTATCTTATATTAAGTAAGGAATAAAACACTGTCATGCTGTTATAGTAAAATAATCAATGATGGGGTGGGGTGATGAAGCAGTGAGTTACTGTTACCACTCTGAAGTTGATTATCTTTCTATAACAGCATGTCCTGAAGTGTTTTATACCACGGCAATTTGCCAATGCTTAGAGATTTTTTAAAAATGTATTAAAGCATGGCACATTATTCTTTATCTGTTTAGTTACGTTAATGTTATGGATCACGTAGTTCCTGTTATCACAAGCACTACTACTGTCAGAGCTGCTATTATACAGTATATAACTATTATATAAAATTAATCAACACCTTCTGACCAATCAGATTTGAGAAATGAATATAAAATAAGTAAATCGTGATTAAAATCAAATTTAATTCAACCATAATGGACATGCACTAAAGAAACTAAAACAGGGATGAAAGGACTATCTAATAAAATCATGAATAAAAGTAACTAAGTAAATCCATTGATTAATTATTGAATTAACTAATTAAACCATAAAGAGTAAGACTACATTTTTGTTTTAAGATTTTTTTAAATTTAAGATTGTTCAGGTGCCAATAAAATTCGATCGCAGCTGTTGACTTGCTTGCCCTTATTTGGATCATGTTAAGCTCATGTCTCGTGTTACACCAGTTATCTTTTAGCTAATGCTTTTGTTTGTGTACTGTACAAGTGGTGTGATACAGTTCCATTAGGGTTCGAGTTAAATGTGCCTTCAAGAGCACAGCAGCACAAGCAGAACAGAATTAAACTCCAATTTAAGATTTAATATCTTCTTTTAATCTTGTACTAAGGGTTAATGTGACTAACTATTTTAGCATCTTAATGTCTTCAGAGTCTTTTCTGGCAAGGATTCATAATACAATAAAGATTGCCTCTTAATATCTGTTTCAGAAGTAGTTATTAGCCATTTCCTTGAACCATCCATTACTTAACAAGGATGTGGCTAGTAAGCAAAAAAAAAAAAAAAAAAAAAACTATTTCCCAATAACACATCACAGTGTTTTATTCCTCTCATACCACAGCAACCTGCCAGTCATTACGTTTCTTTCTTTATTAACGAAACCAACCAAGAAACTGCAAAGTGTAATCTCCTCTGTCCTGCATCTCCTCTGTCCAGATGTCTGAAAACAAAGTTACAGCTATGACTGTTACAAAGCACTGACACTGGAGACTCCTTCATAAAACGCCCCCATATCAACAATTACACATTTTTTTTTATCTGTTTATGTGACACGTCCACCGTACGTGTCCTCATGAATGAAATGGTACTATAGAAACAATAACACATTAGAATGAGCGCATTAATATAAACCTGTGATTTGTAGCTGCACTACTGTCAGTAGTATTTAAGCTCAGTGGTTAAAAATGAGTTCAATGTGGGTTAGTTAGATGTCGAGTTAGCTCTTTTTTTTTTAAAATTTTTTTTTACTTTTTTAACTTTTTATATTCTTTATTTAATAGAGGCGAGCAGACATGAGGCAGACTTCGAAGGAACAGTTCAACCAAAAATAATTACGTTCAAAAATAATTTGATTCTTCTGCACTGGAGCTATAAGGATAATGAGCTTAACATTATTAAAAGTGAAATTCTAGCGTTTCATTGTGTAAAAGCTCTTATGAAAGACACTATAGTTCTTATAAATATAACTGTTTATTGGTTATTAGTCACAATATGAATAAAACAGGTTTTCCAGAGCACTTGGATTACTTTGAGTCTGATTACAGTGTACAGCAGATCAAGCACATGGATTTTATTTTTAGCAGAACAATGTAAACCCCTGTTACCAGATGGCACTGTTCCACACAGCTACATTAACCGGGCAGATTTTCAGAGGACCCGGGTTGCTGCCGTTGATGTTGGCGCCTGGGCAGAAGAAAGGGAACATCCTCTCTGTGAAGCGCTCGCGGAAGGTGTAGATGGGCGTCAGGTCCAGAGGGTTGGAGAAGCTCACTTCCCCGACCTCGTAGTCCAGCTTCACCCTCACCCTCTGAAGATGGCCGCTCAGCTCCAGCTGCGTGGGCGGAGACGTCATGGCCGTGTAATGGCCGTCCGACAGGGCGATGGTCCAGAAACCTGCTTCCAGACCTCCTGAGACTTTCCCCTTCCTGGCTATGGACTCCTTCACCACGCCGATGACCCAGTCGTTGTTGTCCTTCACGTCCACCTCCCAGGCGTGACGTCCTGAGTCAAAGCCCTCGGACCCCAGCACAAAGACAAAGTGGTCGAAGCGCTCGGGGTTGTCGGGAAGCTTCTGCATCAAGCCGCTGTTGCTGACGTGGGTCAGGTTTTTGCTCAGCGTCAGGCAGGGGTAAGCCGTGTTGCCGTCCAGAGTCACCGGAGCTAAGAAATGGACGAGGGACGTGATCGTTATAATGCGACATGACTTCGAAATTATTCTTACGTCCTATTCACTACTTATCGGTGGGTTTCCTATTGACCAACGCAGTCTGGTTAGGAAATGGAAAATGTATTCAAACATCCAACAAATTTTGCATATAAGCATTATTTATTTCCCTTTCAATTATTTATTTATTTTTTTTAAACATCATTTTAAAGTGGGAGTCCTCTGTGATGGATGGCTGATTCAGTGATTATATATACACTAGCTTCTGGCTCAAAATAATTACCACAGCAATGTATGTACTAAATTTGTACTCCTATCAATTTGTACTCCTAGTCACTACTTATCAATGCATTTCATATTGACCCAGGCAGCCTGTTTAGGTTTTCTAGCAATAAAATGGATTAAGACATCCAACATAACGTTAGCACATGAACAATATCTTGTTACCTTATTTCGGTTTTATTTCGCGTTAACATTAAAAAAAAAAATAAAAAGAAAGAAAGAAAATAAACACCATTTAAAAGTGGTAGGTAATTTTTTATAATGGACAGTTGATTCAGATTATACAGATTAGCTTTTGGATCAAAGTTATTACCACAGCGTTAAAGTTACATTTTGTCTATTTGAAACAGACTTCTATGTGTATTACTCCTATATTCAACAGATTTGAGGGGCGGGGCTATGTGCAAGCTCAGTTTGTGATGTCACAGGATAGTTTCAACAGCTTTGAAACCAATCACAGGGTGTCCCGAGGTGTTTTATTGCTCTTATATGACAGCAGTGTGGCAAAGGATTATTAACTAAATAACTATGTCACACTTCTACTGTTACTTTTAATGTCACTGAATGTCCATGAAACAAGTTAGCTCCAACATAGGAACCAATCAGAATCGAGAATCCAACAGCGCTGTGGTATAATCTTATATATTAACAATCCCTGAAGGATTCATTAATTAGGTAATTAAATATTCAAGCTAATCACCTTGTCAGTAATGCTTTATCTAAAGAGCTGACCCATGATCGTGTAACCCTGAGAGTGTGTGGAGAAGCTTACTGTATTCCACCATGGCCTGCATTTTCTCCCACAAGCTGAACTTCAGAGAGCTCACGTGTTTCGCCACATTGATGAGAGCAGATGGAACTTTCTCTGGTTCATTAAAGGTTACGTGTGTCCTGCAATCACAACAGATTCACTGTGTAGACACTTTTTCATTTTATAATAAATGTAGGATAATTATATACAAAGTTATCAGTTATGCACACACTAACCTCTTTTTTATATTCTTGTAGTGCTACAAAGAAAAAAAAAAAGAAAACACACAAGATGTAAAGCATCAGCATTATCCTTGTTCAGTCAGTTAAAAAATAAACTAATAAAAACATTCATTTATGCATTTAAAATGTGAAGAGAAAAAAAAACAAAAAGTAGTCAAAAGTAAAGAGTAAAATAGGCTAATAATGAAAATGCACCAAATAAAAGAAGTGACAGAAAATAAGAAAAGAATAATATAAAATATAAAAATATTTAAGAACTGAAAATGTTGTTTAAAAAAAGGAAGAATCCTACGGAATATAAGTGGGTTATAAGCACTTAGTCATCATCTCAGTATCAGTGAGATATCAATGTTTATTGATAATGTGTTAAAATTCTGAAGAAAAGTTCCCACACCTGCAGGAACACAAAGTCGCTGTTGGCGATTTCGTCGTCTATGGTTCTGACAGCGTGAGAGAACGTCAGAATATCCCGCGAGAGGTTGTCGGTGTTTTTCTTCATTAGATGCAACTTTTCCTCCTCTTCCTCCGCCAGGAGAGCGATCCTGGCCAGCTCCTGTTTTTCCAGGAACTGTTTGATCTCAGCAAATTCCTCTCTGATCTGTTTCTCCGCCTGCTGCCTTTGGTTCTGTCCACATGGACAAGAGACATCACAAAAAACATATCAGTGAGATTTTGTCTTTTTTTCTAATCAGTGGTTGTGTTTAGACCTCTTAAACTCCTGGGATGTGTCAGGCTTTGGAGCGTTTCATATATAATTTGTGCTTAAAGTAGAGTTCGCTCTTTTGTTGGTCTTTGAACAAACCTGAAAAGCGTTTCTTGGCTGATTCATTTTGAATTGTTTAGGAATCCACATCGGCTTCACAAACAAATCCTAGAAAGGTGTATAATTACCGTGAAAGCTATCCTTACATCGCTGTATTTTGCCTAAAACACCCTTAGAAATTCTGACAAACAGTAATTAAGATGCAAATTGCAGTTAATTGTTTTGCTTTCTGTTCACAACCAGCTCTCACTGTGAAACCTGGCTTTAGTAAACATGTTCTGGTCTTCTCTTTGTTGTTACCTTGATGTGTACGGTGATGTCGTCGCGCTCCTGCTTGGCTTCGTAAAGCCGACGGAGACTTTTCTTCATCGGCACCAGCTCCTTCTTTAACCCCGCCTAAAGAAGAGCGGCGAAACACAGCTAAGCTTTATTATCTCTGAACCACTAGAGCAAAAAAAAAAAAAAAAGTTTGAACACATCAGTTTAATCTAAAAAGAAAACACTGCTGTTGTCCCTTTCAATCCAAGATGGCGGACAGTCAACAGATTTACATTTATCGGTTTGGCAAGTGTAGCTTGGCGGTACTGAGATTTGAACTCACAACCTTCCAATCAGTAGTCCTAACCTCTACGCCTTTAAAACTAAGTTTTGTTTTTTTTTTAACCTGACCTTCTCCCTCATTTAGTCTTGTTGAATTCTCACCCTCCACTTAGGTCTCCCTATCCCGTGAAAGCTACCAGTGTGAAGGTGCTTCCTCTGAGACACGTGAAGCCACCCGAATGCATTTTTTCGAACTGCTGCTCATGCAACATCACGAGGCGGCGTAACACACTCAGAAAGCGCTATCCGCCTACTTCCGCATGCATGACGCTCATAATTGGCTAATGTCGCTAGTAGGCCATCCCTCCCTCCCTCCCTGAGAGCACGGCCAATTTTGCTCTCTTGGACTCCCGGCCACTCCTGGATGGCTGTGGCATCGTCGGGATTTGAATTTACGATTTGCAGGCAATAGGGTGAATGCTTTTCTGTTGCACCACTTGGAAACCCGTTTTGAGTTTTAAAAGTTTTTACACCTGTAACCAGTTGTTCACACACACTGTGCACAAGGGAAATAATTTATTCATGAATGACATTTTTTGCTGTATAGATTGCTTGCATGTGACAGTTCTCAGTAAAAACATTCTGGAAACAGAATTGTGTGCCAGTTTTTACATAATAAAAGTAAAAATAAAAGTTCACCAAGTTCTTTTTATTTAAGTATGAAGGTGTTCATCTGATGTATATATTAAGGAGTGTAGGCCAAACAATATTCTATTTAAAAAGCAAGATGCAATAAGACATTTTTTAAACTATTACCACACATACAGTATAAACTTAAGCGTTCCTCTGTGGCTCTTTGGACAGCTCTGTGTTCTTCATTTCCATGGGTTTTTTAAAGGTTCTTGCACAGAGACAAACAGAAAGGACACTTCAGCCTGCTAGATGGCAAAAACAGTCTGAACCATCTTTAAATCAACAGTAAAAATGTATTTTGTATCTAGAACGAAGGTAGAGTGTGTTTTAAAACTCTAACATTAAGCTGAATGTAATCTGCTGTTCTAGGAACAACAGCGTTACTACAGCGAGAGCTCCTGTAAATACCTTTACCTCCGGCGTGTTCCGAGTGTTTTGTGTTAAACTTTTCAGCTTGTTGTGAAAACACACTGTGCTGGAATGGAATGATGGGGGATGGATACACACACATCACACGCTGAATGCATGCTTTCTCAATTTTCTTGTTTCTGTTTGGTCAGAAGGTGTTGATTAATTTTCTATAACAGCAGCTCTGAAAATAGTGCAGCTACAAACCACAGGTTTATATTCACACGCTTGTTTTAATACGTTATCGTTTCTACAGCAACAGCTTGCACACGGCGGACGCGCCACATAAATGGATTTTCAAAAAAAAAAAAAAAAAAGAAGGAGTCTCCAGTGCCAGTGCTTTGTAACAGTCAGAGCTAAAGCTGTAAAGTCCTCTGATATCTTCATGACAGGCTCAACTTCAAAAAATGTTTAAAAAAAAAAAAAAAAAAAGAAAAGAAGGATAACTAACTTGCTTTGTGGATGTTGAACATTAAAAGCAACTGTAAATGGATAAAAATCCAAAGTATCATAATATTGTTAGCAAATTGCTGTGGTATAAGAGGGAAAAAAATATGTCAGGATATGAATTTTAAGGAAAATAAATCAACTTCAGGGTCATAACAATAACTCATCACACTTCATCACACCACCCCGCCGTTGATTATTTTCCTCTAACAGCATGACATGGAGTGTTTTATTCCTTACAAAACTTTTTCATTTGGCAAATTGACTTAATTTTAAAAAATGTATTTATGTAGTGCTTATTGTATATATACACACTGCCCGGCCAAAAAAAAGTCGCTGTTTAGATTTTAATAGGCAAATACATAAGAGTCTATGAACGGATCATTAT
>CM075025.1:3074018-3090490 GCA_037576675.1 Pangasius sanitwongsei
ATTGTTTTATTTCAAATCCATCGTGGTGGTGTATAAAGGCAAAATCACAAAAACTCTGTCATTGTCCAAATACTTCCGGACCTAACTGTAATTTTATTATGTAATAAAAAAAATGATCTAATTGCTAACTTTCTTTGTGGTCGCTGGCTTAATTTCTAAATACTGGGAATTCTCTGAATTGAAACACAACAGTTTAGCTGAGTGAATAAACCAGTAACTGAAGCACAGATGTTATCTTACCTGATGCATCTTCTCGTAGCCTGTTTTGGTCTGGATCTAAGAGGACAGCATTTCTGCATTTTGCTGATCCAAGAGGAGTCTGTTCATGGCAACCACAACCATGTCAAGTCTATCTACATTTTTAACCTAGAGAAGTAGGCCTTGGGTATTGTTCTGGCCTAACACACGTACCAGTCGTAAACTTCAGGAACACTCACCCTCACTGAAAGTTGGCAAATGGGTCCTTATCTTATGCTGCATTCGACTAGAGGTTGTAATTCGTAATTTGACTTCAGACCAGGAAAATCTAAAGACGCTCGGAATTCGTCTTCTCAACTCCAAGTTCCTCCGAGTTCAGCAAGTGACAAATCAATTCAACATGGCCGCTCAGAGCATCAACAGTAAACACAGCAGCTCTTCTTGCCTTTAAATGAATATACTGTATATATTTGTTTTAGATCAGTCAATATACATATTCACTTGTTAAATCTATAGCACTGACTCTACAGTTCATTGTTTTGAGGAGGAAAATATACATCTCTCATCACAGTTAGCTGGCCAGCTTTTTGCTAACAAATGACGAACACCATGTTTCGTCCATGTCTGTTTCCCGCTTTGTAGCTCAAATGCACTAAGTTGAAAATGACATCATTGCGAGCTCCAACTTCTCATATCTGAGGTAAGCCAAACTGCAGCAACACTCCCTAGCCTTCAGAGGGAAAATTTATTTCCTTAACAATGGACTTTACTATGAATAATATCTCATGCAAATTACTGGTGTGTTACATTTCTGAACAGTTTACCAGTATGTCTTCTTTTTTATAGATTTTCAATTGACGATAAGAAGAAGAAAAACAGGTTTGCGCGATCATGAGGAAAGAAATAAAATTGTTACACACAGAGAGAGATATACTACACTGAAGTTGGGTGCTACTGTCTACGCCTTCAGGTCCATTTTCCTCCTGAAAACCTGATGATATCTGAGAGGGTGAGAGCTCTCTGAGAGGAGAGTCGTATGCTAACCTGACAGCTGTGGGGAAAACAGTCTTCTACGAAGACTTTATATGATTTATTTAGATAGGAACCCTGTGGGGAACGCTGTACGCCAGTGTTTATTAGGTTAAAATAAAAGCAGCTGCAAAGTACGGCAGAAAATCTTTTATCCTGCGTCTACATATGTTCAGTTTTGGTGTAAAATCTTTTTTTCAAAAAACAACTTGACTATATTTTGTTTTACCTCGTTACATCATCATCAGAGTTGTGTCCTATTTCTCAGATTTCATCAGTATCAATCACATACTGCCTGCACTGAAATACTGTTTTAGACGACATTCAGATGTGAACAGTGAAAAATATCATTAAACAACATCATAGACCACAGCACTGTTGAATTCTGGACTCTTGATTGGTCAGAAAGTGTTGACTGATTTTCTATAGCAGCAGCTCTGACAGCAGTCCAGCTGCAAATCACAGGTTTAGATTATATTTATCTATATTTAGTTATCATTTCTACAGCAACAGCTTACACAGGGACGCTCCGCATGAACTGAGACTAATAATAAATATGCATAATTGTTCATGTGGAGAAGCTTTTTGTAAGGAGACATTTATTTAACAATTATGGAAGGAGTCTCCAGTGTCAGAGCTTTGTAACAGTCAGAGGTAAAGCTGTAACTTTCAGGACAGAGGAGTTTACACTTTCTTGGTAGCATGACAAGCAGCATTTTTTTTTGTCTTATTAACTTTAAGAGAGAAAATAGAGAGGCTGGGGAAGGAACGACTGTTTATAGCTGCTACAACGTAAGTGAGAACAGGAACTAACTTGTTTCATACAGTGTTCCACAACATTATATGTAACTATAAACAGATAAAGTATAATGAGTTTCATAAGTTTTATAAGTTCATTGATAAATCATTGTGATGGTATAAGAGGAATAAAACACTTCAGGACATAAGTGTTATAGGAGAATAATCAACTTCAGAGTGGTAACAGTAACACCGCTACTGCAGCGTTGATTATTTTCTAAAGAGTGCACTTTTTTTGGCTTTTCAGTTATCCACTGCACATGTAGATTTCTGAAATTGGAATTTATTTCCTAACTTTACATATCCACATTATCATTTCTATATCTGGCTGCTTTACATATTAAAATTAATGAGGAAATGTAAATATAATATCGCAAACAAAAATATATTACTGAGATCATAGTGTAAATCATAAGAACAAACAAAAACAACACTGATGAATGAAAAGCTGTGCTTCTCCTCCCCCCTCAGGAACGGAAGTGTCACAGAGATTTGATGGGGGATTCCCCCAGCTCAGTGGTGTTCGCTGGAGCAGGATGAGAGGAAGAGGAGAGAAGTGAAATCTGGTAGAGCCGGGCGGAGATGGGGAAACGCTGAGCGTGTCGAGTCCTTTCTCTCCCCGTGCCGCGGCCTCGCTCGGCTCTGCGAGTTCGTGTCAGTCTTTGAGGCAGTATGAGATTAAGAGAAAACGTCACTGTGCTCCTGAAAGTGGCTCTTCTGCAGCATCTTGACGTGATGCTCGTAGATCTTGAGGGCGGGGCCGAGTCTGATCGACAGGCCTGTCAAAACATCACTGCGCTGCATCAAGAGGAGGGACTTCCCGTCGATTTCCTGCGGGCGAATCGAGGAAAAAAAGCGCGTTCAGGATTGTAACGGCACTTACTAAATATCTTTAACCAGTACGTATCAGTATATACGTGCTACAAACAATGGCTCTCATTTATCAGTCATTTAGTAAATCTGTGTAATTGTTTTAGGCCAAACTGAACTAAAAATTCCTGCTAGATTTACAAATGTTTTGGTTACACTGATTTTCTTCCTACTCTTGTGCTTATGTTAATAAACTCCAAACGGATATAAAATTACCAAGTATTTGCATTTAGCCATGCCCACAAAACTCCATAAAAGGCAAAGTTCAAAGAAAGCTGAAAATGGCAAAATGGTGACAGTGTGTCTCCTAAGCAGAGTGTGCTCTAAAATCTTCCAATAATGCAGCTCGGCCATCGCAGTGCGTCGGCTTTTGTAAGGCACCATTATAAGGCACCATTACTTTTGTCCTGATCGAATGGCTAGTCTTCTTTGTTTTTTTAATGTATGGAATTGTTTTGGATTGATTTCCTTCAAGCCATTCATATGAAATGACACAAAATTTTCACCTACATGTAACCTAATAACAAAACAATACTCATTCATCCAAATAGTAAATAACTACTACAAGCTCATTTCTAGGCTTTTAGAGCACTTTGACCTCCGTATTGACGTACTGAATATTAAACACCACGCTGAGCACTAGGAAAGACGTAATGACTCAGTCTTAACACATCTCTGTTTGATTTCTGATTGTGTTTTCCAAAATAAATGTAGGACTTTAATCTTCCAGACACACTGCCTCATATCTCAGAAATGCAAAATATACACTAAAGTCAAAGCCGTGCTTATGAAGTACTGAGCTGCTGAATGGGAGGATCACGGAGTTCACCGGGTGAGTGAGGATTTGTTTATTAAGTGTAAGTGCTGCCCCCTAGAGGTCACAGTCGGGAGCAACACGGTGGCGTTCAAACACTTTCCCATTCGACTGAAATGCAGTAAAGTCTAAACAAGTGCATTTCTTGTGACGCCTGAAAAGTTTAAACAACTACAGCTCCAAATCGCAGGTTTATATTAATGTGCTCGTCCTAACACATTATTGTTTCTATAGTAACGGCTCGTTCACAGGGACTTGTACTGTGGACGCTCCACAGAAACAGATTAACGGGAACAATGCAACAATCCTAACGGATTCTTAGGAGACGTTTATTTAACGTTTATGGACGGAGTCTCCAGTGTCAGCGCTTTCTAACAGTCAGAGGTGAAGCTGTAAATTCTTCAGGACTTTGTGTTTTTTTGTCATTAAAAAAAATTACGTTAAAATGTAATGATAAACAGATAAAAAGTATAACATTTCAAATGATAATCGTTGGCAAATTGCTGTGGTTTAAGAGGAATCAAACACTCTGGGATGTTGCTGTGATGCAGTAAAATGACCAGTAACAGCAAGCGTGTCTTTGTTTATTTTCCTATAACAGCACACTCCCAGGTGTTTTATTCCTTACACAAGCCACACAACGTTTTTTGTTTTTTTTTTTTTTTCCCAGCAGCACAGACAAACACTGACCTGCGTTCTGAAAGCCACAGCCTGCTCAGGAAACCCCACAGCGGTGAAGTAGCTCACCACGTCCGCCACGCTCCACTGCAAGAGGTCCAGTGCCATCTCCTCCGCTTTAAACAACCTGAAGAACACAATACACACACACACACACACACACACACACACACACACACACACGTCAGCTTCAAACCTCGCACTGAAACACACTAGCGTGGCATATTCAGAATGTTCTTACATTTCAGGAAAACCCAAAACCCACATCCAAGTTCCTAAGTACCCCTCGGTGCAGAGCAAAAAGTCCATGGGGGTGGAGTCAGACCTGATCCAGCCCCCGAGAAAGGAGGTGGATTAATAATAATAGTAATAATAGTGGATTAATATTTCCAAGTCATCTTGACTCAATGTGTTTTACGCTGGATGAGTGTGTTAAGTGTGTTGTACAGTGTTAGGGTTTGTTTGTTTGTTTGTATTTAAGTTTACTGCGATACCAGCTTCATTGGTATTTAATGGCAAATACAGATATTAATCAAACATTCACTAAACTTCAGATCATAAAAAAAATCAAACATTTCTGTACTAGGGGTAAGGAGGTTGCAAAAAGACCCGAACAGCCTATCAACCTGACGCTATAATCTGGTTATAATCTGACTGAAGAATCGATTATTTATAATAAAAATAAAAATAAAAAAAAATTATTTATAATTTAAAATAAAGAATTTTATTTAGGAATCGGATTGACGCTAGCTAAAATATTAATCCACTTATTATTATTATTATTATTATGGATTAGCACTAAAAGACAGGGAGTGCTATTCGGCTAAACTAACACTTTCAACTGGTGTAACTCTAGAAGGTCCTTAAATCTTGGCGTCCTGTCAGTGGCTAAATGCTAAGCTGTGATTTAGCCTGCAATGTCACATATCTCAAAGAAACTACAAGCATTAACACTGGAGAGAAACTGAAGGCATACGAGTCTCTGGATGCTTACATCTTTGTTGTTTGTGGCACGTTTAAGACGTAACGCTTAACGACTACAACATCGAGAAGGCTGTCCTGAAAGCCGAGGTGCTGATCAACCACTCATTCTAAACTCATTCACTAGCTAAAAGATGTTGCTAGCTAAATGTGTCCATTACAGGCAACTTCTCAGTAAGAACGTGATGTAGATATCCAGCATTAGCTAGCTAGCTTCTCGAAGTAGATTTTAGGTGAGCTACGTAGGTTTGTTAAAGCAATATATATTAAGCGTGTTAGTTAACTAGCAAGCTAAGCTAAATTCGTAGCTAGTTCACTGATTATGATAGTTAGCTATTTAGCCGAGATGTAAACACGGAGCTCCTCAGATCTCAATTCTCTCTCCTAATTGCCTCTGTTGGTTTGTAAAGGTGTTTGATTTGATAGTATGCGGTAAAAACGAATGCGTTTATGAACACGATTCCGATCCAATCAAACATTTTGGAAAACAAATTCTGGCTTGCTCTTAAAAATCACTAGAATCTACCGCTATGTTTTTGCACCCAGGAGGAGCAGCTGACGTCAGAATGACACGGGAGGAGTCAGATCAGGTCCAGCTCCACCCCCTGGACTTTTTCTGTAATTAAAGAAGCTAAACACATCAGAGATTCTGTACAATTAACCCTTTAGCTTGCCACTTACCCTCCTTTCTTCATCCCTCCATTCTTGGCTGTTTCTGTTCCTTGTGAGTGAGCAACGACATCCATGATACTGCACTTTTTACCTGAGGAAACACCAACAGGACGTGAATTCGTGTGGAGAAGCTCGTGTTTTGAGTGAAGTGCGTGAACTTCGTCAGATTACTCACCCTCCTGTAGGTGGTCTGATCCCACTGCCTCGTCCTGGTGCTGTCGAGCAAAACACACACCGTATTCATAACCTTCATACTGTCAGGGATCACTGAGGTAGAAATGACTTTCACATGACATCTCCTCTGCCACTAACCCATAAAATACACCTAATTCTAATAATAAAAAAACCCCGGGAGCCCATCACACACATGGTCCTAACGCTTATTATAGCCGTGGACCAATCAGTGATTAAGGAACTTAAAAAAAAAAAAAAAAAAATTTTGAACAACAATGATAAAAAGCTAACAGTCAGTAATGAGCCTGATTTATTAATTTATTTATAAATTAAATTATTTCCGAATTAAAACTAGAGGTAGGGGTGGGCGATATGACCAAAAATAATTATCATATCAGGATATTTCATATCATTACCTGGGCTGGACGATACGACGATATAATATCAACATCATGATATATATATATTTTTAATACTTTTTTGAGATATATTTTTATTAAATGTAAATTTAAAAATAAACAAATAAATAAATAAATACAAATTGAAAAACTAAAGCAATAAATATGTTAGAATTTTGTATTTAATCTTTTGTAAAACTGTAAAATGTTTAAAGAAATGTTTACAATGTTCAGGATTAAATACTATTTATTTGATTTTATTTATAATAGAATTATAAATATTTGGAAAGAAAAGAATTCCTGAAACACTGAAAAGGAGAAAAAAATCTGTACATTAAAAAAAAACAAAAAAACAATTAGAAACTGACTGAAAGCAGCTGATGTGATGATAAGATTTTGTAATTAATCTTTAAATAAATTTTTAAAGAATTTTAGACTTTTCAAATTTTGTCATGTTAAATATTATTTATTTTTACTTATAAAAAAAAATATGAAAAGGAGAAAAGATTTGAAAATCTGTATATTTTTTTTACAAATAATTACAAATTGATGCATACAATTTTGTCTATTTTTCAGCGTTAATTTTTTTTTATTAATAACATGTTTTTTTGTTTATTGATAATAAATGTATTATTATTTAAAACAGTTTTTTTTAAACGCAAGGCTGTTTTGCTGGTGGTTTGTTCACTAACCTAAATATCACAGTATATATACTGCGTATCACAGAAATTAATCACGCTACCAATGAGCTCAGAAAAGTGTATCGTGCCGTGAATGATCACAATATGGATATTACGTCATATCGCCCAGCACTAACTACAGATGCAGCATTTGGTTCAAGAATTTAAATTTCCATTAATTTCAGTAGAACACAGTGTTAAAGCACCACTGATGTGATGGTGCTGAAAAATCAGCCCCACTCCAGTCCTGAGCGTTCTGTACGGTTTTATCATCAGCCTCAGTGGTTAATGATGCTCTGCAGGGAATACGCGCTCACCGGCGAGGCCGTGCAGTTGGACAGCAGCTGATCAGGAGTGAGTGCGCTCTCGCCGGCCCTCGGCTCCTCCTCCCGCGTCAGCGCGCTCCGCTGGGCCGAGGGACAGATGGCTGCCGGCTGCACCGCCGCTTCCAGCTCCAGGGAGCCTGAGAGAGAGAGAGAGAGAGGAAAAAAAGAAGGAAGAGAGAGAGAGAGAGAGAGAGAGAGGAAAAAAAGGAAGGAAGAGAGAGAGAGAGAGAGAGAGAGAGGAAAAAAAGGAAGGAAGAGAGAGAGAGGGGAAAAAAAGAAGGAAGAGAGAGAGAGAGAGGAAAAAAAGGAAGGAAGAGAGAGAGAGAGAGAGGAAAAAAAGGAAGGAAGAGAGAGAGAGAGAGGGGGAAAAAGGAAGGAAGAGAGAGAGAGAGAGAGAAAAAAAAGGAAGGAAGAGAGAGAGAGGGGGAAAAAGGAAGGAAGAGAGAGAGAGAGAGAGAGAGAGAGAGAGAGGAAAAAAAGGAAGGAAGAGAGAGAGACGCCATGATGAGGCAGCTGTATAACATGCACCTCTAATCAAATACAATGACTCTGTGACGCTGTGGCATCAGTAACGGCATTAACGACACACACACACACACACACGCCATTAACGCTGCACATTATAACCTCAACAAACTGCCTAATGAGAGTGCGCGTCAGTGACAGAAGAGTCAGTGAAGTAGAAAGCTACATTAAAATTGTTCACTGTTCACATTTCGGATCTTCACTATAATTACATCAACGGGTTTTCTGAAAAGCCAACAGATGTGCTGCGACGCCGCTCTACGCGCCGGGTCTCTATTTCCAGACGCAGCGGTATGATTCGGATACAGCGAGTTGATACATTTTATCACGTTTTAAGTTGTTTCAAGTTGTATCCCACACTCAAACAACGATGATAAAAAAAGGCAACTGGTCAGAAACAAGCGCGAAAAAAGTATTTCTGAATTAAAACTAGAGGTATGGGTGAGCAGTATGACCAAAAAAATGAAGACATTTCTACGATACATGATATACATCACGATGTGTACATACTGTGTATATATATATATATATATATATATATATATATATATATATATATATACACAGTCCTCTCCAAAAGAAGTGGAACGGCACGGCCGATTCTTTTGTTTTCGCTCTACACCGAAGACGTTTGGGTTTGAGATCAAAAGATGAATATGAGACAATAAATCAGAATATCAGCTTTCATTTCCTGATATTTACATCTAGATGTGTTAAACAACTCGGAACATGGCACCTTTGGCGGCAGACCACCCCACTGATAATTTATTTTTGTGGAGATTAAATAAAACGTAACACCCCGTAAGAATTTTATGACGTTTTAAGATGTATTAGGGCCGGGTGATATGAAGATATAGCATCAATATCATGGTAAATTATGTTAGGATACGCTTTTCTGACACATTGTGGATACATTATACATTTTTTAAATTTTATTTAATTTAATTACAGACTGACTGGAAGCAGCTGCTGAAAATTGGTACTTCAATTTTAAAATTGTAAAATGTTAAAAATTTTTACAGATTTGCGCAAGTTTTTCTAAAAACGTAAAGTTTAGCTTGCAGTCTGTTCAGAGAGATCCAATCAGAGCTCGTTTATGGGGCGTCAAAAGAAAGTAGGCCAATCAGATCACTTGTTGGGCGGGACAAAACCACAGTGTATACAACACAGTGTACATGTGAATAGTGGAGCGCCGCAACAACTTATTTTACTGCTGAATTATTATTATTATTATTTTTAAATCTCAAAATCTCGAACTGTAGACATCCCTGGTTTGCTACGCTTATGGTGATTCGCTGGCTAAGAGGGAAAAGACACAAGACGCAAGACGCAAGTCGGCTGATTGGTCGTTTCGTTGAGTAGCCGATAGCGTTTGCCCGATTCGCTCAATGAATTTTTATAAACTTTACAAAAAAAAAGGTGCAAAAATTCAGAATGCCATCACAAATTGATGAAATAAGTATGAACTAGTTTTTACTCAATCCTAAGCCAGTGATCGATCAACTCAAAAACCAAAAACAGATTGCGAGACTCAACACGGAAACAAGAAAGCGGCTTTTAGGAAATTTCTGACGTCCTAAAATTACAAAAGGAGAAAAAAAAAATCCATATATGAATGTTCTTATTTTCAGTCATTAAAGCTAAGACTATCAAAAATTGTTTCTTAAACTCTTCTCTGGAAAAAATTACGCTTGTCTCTTGATGTAGGAAAAGAGAGCAGATTACAAGCAGATATTTTAAAATAATATGTAAAAAAAAAAAAAAAAAATGAACAATGTTACTTGTTGAAGTTGTTCAGATTGTACCCTATGTATTAAGCACATATAGTGAACAGGCAGCCATTTTGTGAAAGATGTAATATAATGTTTACAGTGAAACCCTGCTGCTCATGTTCAATCTGTGTGTGGCTGAGTAATAATAATTAATATGAGTATAATCGTTGAGCCGTGGTGTGTTTATGGTACCTGTGTCTTGCTGAGCCGCAGGATGTGTGCGTTCAGGTGAAACCCGAGCGGCGTCTCGGTCCTTATCCGGGGTGCTGTGGCATGAAGAGTCGTTCTTCGAGGGTGTGGGTGAGGCTCTGGTCACCTCTGCCTCGGCGTCTGTAATGACAGGACTCAGGCTGATGCCCGAGTCAGCAGAGCTCTGTGTCTGCATGCAGGGAGCGTCCAGACTGGCCTCCTCCTCGTCCATGCTGCTGTCCATGCCGGCCGTGGTGGACAGCTCGTCCTGTAAAACGGTGCAAAGCAAGATCTGAGATTCAAACCCCTGACTGCTGGAAGGAACACTCTGGTAAATATTCAATCCATCACATCTGTAACGTATGTGTGATTACCAGGGACTTGGATACTGACACATTTCTCTGTACTGAATAAGAAAATTAACATGTTTTTTTTACTAATCGGATTCCTAGCTGTATCCAGGTTTTGCAGTATCGTGAGGAACGAGTCACTTTAACAGCGATTAAAAAGAATACCTCTGCCACACTTAACACTTCTGACTGAATCTACATCCCAGGTAACACATATAGTATTGGGTGACCTTAGCGTTTGTGGAGAGCAGACAATGAGACACGGGGAGAGAGAGAGAGAGAGAGAGAGAGAGAGAGGGAGAGAGGGAGAGAGAGGGAGCGTGAGGGAGAGTGAGAGGGAGAGAGAGAGTGAGGGAGAGGGAGCGAGTGAGGGAGAGGGAGAGAGAGAGTGAGAGAGAGAGGGAGAGAGAGGGAGCGAGAGAGCTGTAAAAATAAAAGATGCATTGAAACGGGTCGACTAAGCCACAGCGTGGGCTGCGTACAACTATTGATGCAACAAGAGCAGGACGTAATTAATGGCTTTTAACAGTCATGTCTAACCGCATCTCACAAACTGAAACATCCCACACACACACACACACACACACACACACACACAGAGAAAACTACGGCGCTACATAAGTGGATTAGTGCACACTATGCTTCCTATTATTCCTACTGAACAATTTAACATACTTAATTTAATACTTACTTCAATATTTGATATCTATAAAAATATTGAAACATTTTTTATATTAAAATAAATAAAATGCTTTAATAGAGCAAGGAAAAGTAAAATGTTTAAATCTGTAAATAATAATAATATAATAATAATAATAATAATAGTTATAATGTAAAATAATTAAATTTTAATGAATGTAATTGTTCATTTAAGCTAATTAAATTTATTAATTAATTTAAGAATATAAAATATTAATTTAAGAATATAATAATTTAAAACCTTTTATAATTTATATATTAAGTACAACATTTTAGGATCACATTAGCAGCTTCCAGTCAGTTTGTAATTCTTTAAAAAAAACAACATAAATAATAAATTATAATGTAAAATAAATTATTAATTTAATTAAACGCTTAAATTAAATTCTTAATCATTCATTTTAATCATTAAATTATTTTAAAAAATTAATAATTTAAAACATTTTAAAGATTAAGTACAAAATCGCATCGGCTGCTGCCAGTCGGTTCGTAATTATTTAAAAAGAACATAAACAATAATATCTAATTTAATGAATGTTTTAAAATGATTAAAAATGAATATTTTTATTTAAATTATTTGAAAAAAAAAAAAAGGTGTCACGATATCTGATTTCTAAAAAAAAAGTGCATTGTGACGTCACTTATCACGATATCGATATTATACCGTCATATCGCTCCGCCCCCTTCCTGCACTTCCCTCCCGGTACTGGCGAACAATTTCCGCACACTGGGAGAATAAAGTACAGCAGTTTTGCAGTTTGTGTGAACAGATGCACAGGATCATGCTTTATATCGCTGTTGCACGTGGATGATCACATTTTCGCGGTTTCAGTACTTTGCCCGGATCGACGTGTCGCCGGGTTGCCAGATTGAGCCGCTTTCCTTTTGAACTTGGTGTCTTAGTAATCATATTACTAACAGTATCAGCGCTTGAAAAGTGACAGGTGTATAACAGTTACATATTGGACGTGTTGTCTTCTTTATAATCTGTCATCTTACAGTCAGGATTTGGAGCTTATTGATATTGTTTTTTTTTAAAAGCCGGGAGATGAAAACACTGTAAATCTGGCAACCCTGGGCGTGTGTGCGTGTCCTCGTTCTTGTAAACCAGCTGTAGCTTGCCGGGTTGCCAGATTGATCTCATAAAGTTCTCACACGATTCAACCCTCAACCCTAAAAGCAGTGGTGTCAAACTCACAGCAAACAGATTGAACACCTTCAAAACAATTTTTTTCCAAACTATTGTTTTACCGTACAGTGTCCTGCATAAGTTTTCACCCCCCCTGAACTTTTCCACATTTTGTAGTGTTACACCCTGGAACTGAAATGGATTTACTTGGGATTATATGTCAAATGTTTACCAAGGATGCAACCGAATACAAACAGGAGGTACACTATTGTTTCCAGAAAGGTTCACAAGGTCATGTCTGAGTGTCGAGGTGTGCACGGGGTTGTCATGAGACACCACAAAAACCAGTGGGAGGATTTTCCTTTCATGCAGATATGAGCAAATGGTTAGATATGAAGCTTGCTGGAGGAACAAAGACCAAGTTCCTTAACATCATACCTGAACAGTCCTTAGTACCTGCCTGATCAGGGTCTAGTCTGAACAGTCAGGAACCAATAGGAACATGCTGAGCAAATATGTCGATATGAATATGTTGAGTGAAATCTGCAAAAACATGCTACAGCAGCGTAGAGCATGAGGGTGAACATGTAGAGCACGTGTTGTAAATAATAAACACAAAATTAAGTATATGTATTTTTACTTTCATCGGTTCCTGACTTCTCAGACAGCCCATATTTTGGGAAATAGAATAAAGTAAACTTGCTAGAAATTATCGCAGGTAGGTACAAACAAAAATAATAACAGTGTGAGCAGGATTACAGAAACAGTCCCGCTGTTTCCCGGTTTAGGCCACGCCCACCGAGGTCGTGATTGTGACATGGGGCGTGTTCAGGTGGGTTTGTTTAGGAAAAACAGACGGCATGAGAAAACTTTTGTTTTTGTTTTTTATCATCAATAAGAGTTTCTTTGAATTATTTTGCCTTACTGGAAGAAAATAAAACTACACTAATTGGAACTGCAGTAAATATTTAACACGCAAAGGTACCCTTAGATTTTACCGTCTACTGTAGGTGCCACACTCACTGCTTTTTACCGACACGCCCCCAACTTGGAAATTTGGTTCTCATGGACAAATACGAGTCCCTGAGGTGTAATTATGACACTATCCCTATTCAGGTTGGACTGGTTTATCAGGAGGACGTCAGTGTTTAATTTTTTTTTTTTTTTTACACATCTCCTCAGGGATAAAACTCTCACATCTGGACAGCAATAAAATGACCACATTAGAAGTGATGCTTGCGTCACATGGCCACATGGTCACATGATCATGCTGCATTCACAACATGGCATCCAAGCTGTCATAGGCACTGGAGGAGAGAAGAGGAGCTGGCTCTTATTTCAGTTTTGGGACGAACTGAGATTCCAGCAACAATTTGAACACACAATTCATAATCACAAAATTTATGGTCATGTGACTCTTCTAAAGCATCCAGTTTTCATTTAGCGATTCAGCTATGAGCTACATCTGTCGATTCAGCACGCTACGAGACGAAATACGACAAGGAGCAGCAGTCTGACATCTTTTTTTTTTCCAATGCGAGGTGACATCTGCGTAGAAATCACAGATATGTGTATTGGGACGGACCTAAAATGATTAGACAATGCTGAGTCTGGTGAAAAACTAGGTAATTCGGCCTGTGATTTTCTCAGAGTAGGACTGAGAACGCCAACATGGCCGAAATAAAATCCCAGAGTTGCACCTGTAACATAGGAAATTACCTCAAGACCAAATGTAAATTTAATCCCGTCTGAATAGGGCTTTTGAGGTGGCGTTCAAGGGCGCTCACCTCGTAATCACGATATTTCTGACAGGATTTGGGGGCAGTATTAAATTAAAATACATTTATGGAAATTTGGAGCACTGAACAGACACACACACACACACACACACACACACACACACACAGTGTCACTCCAATACGCCGCTAACGTTTACTTTACTAGCACGTTTTATCAGTAGCTGAATTTATGGCTCTGAGTTTATGGCTCTATTTCCAAGTAACACACTGTTTCACCCCCAAACTTTCAATTCATTTACGGTTTACGAGATGATTTTAATCTAGAACGCGGATTATAAATTCATTTGGGCCGGATTAGAACCTGTAGCGGGTCGGTTCCTGCTTGGACGCCAGTGGGTTTTTTTAAAAAAAAAAAAAAAAAGCTCAGAAGCAGAACATGGTGGTTGAAAATGTTCAATCTGGCAACATGGCGGACGAGCGGAAAGCGCGCGACGTAGCCCGCGCTCGGCGCGCCGAACTCTGTGTGTAAGCCCCGCCCACAGCCGCGCTCTGAGGCGCGCGCCACTGGGAGTGAAGAGAAAAACACACACACACACACAGAGCGCTTGAACGTGGCCACAGAAAAAAAAATGGAGTGTTTAAAACCAGAGTAAAATGATAAACGCAGTTTCTGTAGCCACGCCCCCTTTTTTTTTCTTCTTCTACCGACTGTGGAATAGTTTAATCATCGAGTCACGGGTTTTTTTTTTTTAATTATTGTTTTGAAATGTCTGATTAAAAGACACTAATAACACTCTCTCTCTCTCTCTCTCTCTCGAGTTCCTCTGAGGCGTAAAACAATCCACTTTTTTAACGGCTTTCTTTAGCCACCGACACCAGCACGCGCTTCTCGTTGCTCGTGCTGCTCGCATTGGCGTTTAAAAGAGCGACCTTTCTAGTTCACGCGTCTCCCACACACACACACACACAGCGCGCGCACACACACGCACGCGCCCCCTCGCATCAGTCATCTCTTCAAAATCCTAACCGACTTCCCCCCCCCCTTCTTATTTTTAACGGAAAATGTTTAAAATTCAAACTCGAATTCCATTTTTTTTTTAAAATTCCGTTGAAGGAAGAAAAAAAAAAAACCCCAGAACAAAACAGAAACAGCTTCAGTTGGTGGTAGCTAGCGAGGTTAGCCACCGCCGCTCCCCGTCTGCGGCAGAGTGTGTGAGTGTGTGTGTGAGTGTGGTGCACTTGCTTTTTTGCGACGTCGCTCATTTCCAAACAAAACGAACTTGTTTCAGGTGTCTTCTCGCTGTGAGGTTTATTTACTTTAGAGACGCTTTTAACCGGAACTCAGCGCTGTGAGAGAAATGAAATGAAGCCTCCAGCACACAGAGCTGCTGCTCTCTGACACTCTGTGGAGTGTGTGTGTGTGTGTGTGTGTGTGTTTGGGACTCACTTCCATGTCCTCCACTAGGTCGTCCCCGGCGGGACCCTGCGCGCTGTCGCTGTGGTTCAGCTCTGCGGGTGAAGCTCGCTTGTTGTTGGAGGAGGAAGAGGAGGAAGAAGAGGAGGAGGAGGAGGAGGACTTCTTGCCGGCCGCCTGCTCGCTCCTCCGCCTGCCGCGCTGCACTTTGGCCGCGTTGCGGTACGACACCGAGCCCTTGTAGTTCACTTTGAGCACCGCGTGCTCCTGGATGAGTCTCTCCAGCTCCAGGCGCGTCCGCTCCGGCTCTGATCCGTGTCGCCTCCGGACCATCCGGCAGATCCGCTCCAGGTCCGGTCGCGCTTTTCTCGACCTCAGCGAGTCTATGGTGTCCAGAATCCACTCGCGGTACCTCGGCTCCGACATGATCCACCCGAAAACAAAAAGTTTAATTTGTTTTTGTGCGCGTGCGCGTTTTTTTTTTTTTTTTTTTTTTTTTTTTAAATTGTTACACAGCCAGCGCGTCGACGACCTGATTATTTAATCCTGCAGAAAGCACACACGCGCACAGACCGAGTGTGTGTGTGTGTGTTGGAGAAGAACGGAAACATTAGCTACGGCTACTGTACGCGTGCGTTGGCTCGCATCGTGCGCTTAAGGTGGAACGGAAGAGATGGCGCGCGCGCGCCACAAAGACGCTTCGTTTAAGGTGGAAATGCGGATGTGCGACATTTGCGCGAACACGGCAACGATTCTTCTGAATATTTTAGCATCGCAGTCTCCCAGTATTGTTGCACAGTCATTGTTTTACACTTATTTATTCGCCCAGCACGCAGATAAGGGTTAATCTCGGATTTTATCTTTAACATGTTATTATATACTACATGTGTATCACAGCCATTTGTTGTTTCCAACTAAATTTGAAGCACACAATTGTCTAGAATGTCTTTGTGTGGAACTCAAACCTGTTCCAGCATGACGATGCCCCTGTGCACAAAGCGAGCTCCATGAAGACATGGTGTGAGAAGGTTGGAGTG
>CM075025.1:3090590-3119154 GCA_037576675.1 Pangasius sanitwongsei
CTGACCTCACTAATGCTCTTGTAGCTGAATGAACTCAAATCCCCACAGCCACGCTCCAACATCTAGTGGAAAGCTTCCCAGAAGAGTGGAGCTTATTATAACAGTAAAGGGGAATAAATCTGGAATGAGATGTTCAACAAGCACATATGGGTGTGATGGATGTCTTGAACTATAACGTGAAAACACCACCTATCAAACTTAATAAAAATCACTAATCACGTTAAATTTATCTCTAAATGACACTATGGTTAAATTTAGCAAGTTCATGTGTGATGATTTTCTTTTTTCTCAGGTTGGACACACGGCAAGCACACCAGCTAGCTAGCTATTTACCAAGGCGACAAAATTATTATTTTTTTGGAACTGCTCAGGTTGTTTAAATATTTAAAGAAACTCAACTATTTACATATTAATCTTTAGAATTAACATGTGACCTTAAACTGCATCTAAATTTTATTTTGTAATAGAATTCCAAGTTGGATTTTTAGATTTAAACTTCTAAAACTGCCGTTCAACTACCTGCTGATCGTGGTACCAGAGAGCGATGCAGCGGCGCTTTAATCCTTCAGTCTCTCCAGCTCTCTGTACACACTGCTCAAACAGATCAGCTTCCAAAGCGCCAAATTTCATGCTAATACCACCGTCAACACCATCGCGCTGGTCATCTTGTAGATCGCTAACTGGCCAAGTCGAGGCTCTGCTGTAACTCAGCTGCACTGCATTCTGGGACTTTGAATCCAGTGTTTGTTCTGACGTCTCCACACCACTTCTACAGTGGGTTTCTCAATATGACGCTTGAAAATGGTGAATGAGAAAAGAAGCTCTTGCTCTTTTGTTTTTAGGAGGCAACAGCGAAATCAGACCGTTCAAAATCAATACGTCCGAGAACGTTGAAATTTTTTCCCCCCGCCATTGTGACTGCGCTAGCAAAAACAACGCCGCCCTCTGTGACGTCAGCGCTGGAAACAAGTGCTAACTTTTCACAGGAATAACGCAAATACAGCACCAACCGACACATTAGCACTGCACACGTCACAAATATTCCAGTATAAACATATTACTCAAATTTAATGTGTTTCAGGGTGAAGTTTTGCTTTAACACTACAGTGTGCATGCATTGCCCTTCAAATCTGGGATTTTGGTATTGCTTAGGCTAATTAAAACGTCCACGTCCTCCCCCCCTTACTATAAAATAAATAAATTTAAAAGAAAATTTCAGTATTAAACAAACAGGACCCACATTTTTTTTTTGTCATTTTAACAATTAAAACTTTATTGGAATGATACATGTTGCAAAATATTATTCTGTGTATTTTTTTATTATTTTTTTTTTGGCTTTTTATTTTATTTTTTTTTTATTTTATTTTTTTTTAAACATACTCCATGTGTCTTACAGGGTTTTTTTTTTTTTTCCATCAAGTTCTCCAGAAGGTAAAATAATTAAGACTGTTAAAGGCAGAAGAATATACAGTATTGTTTCCCGAAAAAAGGTACAATTAGACCACACCATCACCATACCTGCGTCGGGAGGAAAAGAGTTTCTCGTTATTGAAAATACACTTAGAAAATATGACCCAAAAAAAAAAAAAAAAAAAAAAAAAGTAAATCAATAATGGTGGTGGTGTTTTTTTGTTTTGTTTTCTTTCCTGGCTGTGATTTTAAAAAGGAAACAGAAGAGTGTCAGGACGTGGATGTGTACAAGGGACTTGATGCACAAGAAGCTGATTGATGATACGAAGGTGAGAAGACAGAGAGGAGGAGGAGGAGGAGATGGAGACTGAGTGGCACATGACTCTGAACGTGTTTTCCTTTATTTTTTTTTGTTGAGAGAATGTAGAGGACACAGAGAGGGTGAGTGCGCCGGGAGAACCGTGCTAAATGATCACTTATTTATATTCTCGCTCTCGTTAGTGGTGCATCTGAGCTTTTAGATCTTTGGTTGCTGGAAAACGCTGCTTTTCTTCATCATGTGTGTAAAACACTGCGGATAAGAAGCACCTGGATATCTCGCACTAGCTCCAGAACTTTCCACGCCACATCAGGATATGAACGGCCCAGAACCAATCCTGGATCAGCTTTACTTCTAGGAACGTTGACTCAGGTACGTTCTCTGTCTTGTGGAAATTTGGAAATATTCTTCTCAAAGTATCCCTGCAGCCAAGCCCGGATAGAAACGACGTGTACTTCAATAAGCGTCCATTTCTTTTTCCCAGCACGTGAGTATACAATGCAGAACAGTGGAGCTGTTTCTTATTTGGACAAGCATTTTATGGCATTTTAAAAAAAAAAAAAAAAAACAGAGAAAGAAGGAAGGAAGGAAAGAAAAAAAGTTCTGTGGTGGTTGAATAAAGTGGCCTAAAAGCGAATCAACAACAAATCTAAACCGAAGCATTTTATTTTTAAGGAAGTGCTCTAAACCTACAATTTGTGACGCCCCATAAACTTCATCGAAAACTCAAGGAGAACGACAATCTCCGGCTGCTGGAATCAGTTCACATGCAGCAAACATCTTTCTGTAGACTTTTTTGTTTTGTTCCTGTTTGTTACACTAAACAGTTTGTTTAAAAAAAAAATAATACGAATCATACGACCGTCCTCAAAGCAATCGTGAGCATCCGAACCGGCTGACGCAAAATTAAACTAAGCAGAGATTAAAATAAACAACATCGCACATGGTGGAGCGCTAAAGACCGTCACTGAGACACGTTTAGATTGTCTTCGTGTCGTACAGAATGATGGAGCAAGAGCCATTTTTCTTTCCACAGAGAGTCATGTGAAAGATGAACAGCTCTTGCTGAAGGTCCATCCTGCACACGTACAGCCTTGTGACTTAGTTGAGGGGGGAAAAAAAGAATAATTTATTATTAAAGTCTTTAATTCTGCATTATTTGAATCATAAATTTAAAAAAAAAAAAAAACTTTAAGTAAAAAAGAAATAGGAAGATAGAAAGAGAGCTCAACAGGGTTGCTCATGAAGTGAATATGAAGCCGTCTTTTAACCATCACTAAGAGGATGTAAAACAAGCTGGTTGTTTCACAGCGAGTGTAAAAACAACCATTGTTGCATTTTTGCAGCAGAAAATCTACTCAACACATATAAACAAGACAAAAATAACAGACGCCGTTTCTCTTTCTTCACTCCGGAGCGATTTCTTTCACATTTTTTTTCCCCATTTCAGTAATGATTTACTTCATTAAGTTTCAAATATGTCAAACAGAATCAGACATCAATGTCATGAGCTACAGTGTATTATATAACAGTATGCTACGAAAGTGATATTCAGGGAGCTCGCGAGCGCCGCAACAGGATAGCGTTCATCCGTTCGCCGAGAAAGCGTCCAGAGTTCCAATCCCAACAATGACACAGCCATCCGTGGCTGGAAGTAAGAGTGTGAAAAAATTGGCCATGCTCTCTGGGTGGGAGGGGAATACACTCTCTGACCTGTCAGTCACAGCGACACTAGCCTGTGTGCTCAAGTATGTGGAAGAGGGCAGTCAGCCTCCTCCGTTACGCCGGCTTGTGAAAGAGCACTGCTTAGAAAGATTTGTGATTTTTATGTGATGCATAAAAATAAAACTAGGTTAGATTATATTATAGTCATATATTTCAGACAACATAGCGATATATGATATTGCCTAGCAACGGTCCTGACTAGTTTACACTTTTCTGGCTCAGAAATTAGCAAAGCTTCCAGCTTGAGCAAAACCGCTAAATCCAAGCCCCGCCCCTTTTATATAGCAAACCATGATGCTTTCAATGTTTCAGCAGAGAAGTGGAAGTCAGTCTGTTAGCTCGAGGGCTTTAAAAAAAAAATTACAAACTGCTCCTTAAAGACCTCATATGGTCTAAAAGCAATTCATTTTAGCTCTAATCCTGTGGCAACTTTTCGGTTATCCAGAGGACTTTCCTCACTAATAACCACTTACTAACGACTCCAAATGGCCGACGCTGACAATCCACATGGTAACCATGACGCGTTCGCACATGCAGTCCATATGAATCGAACCCTGGTGCGTTTGCATCCCTCGTTTGGGGGGAAAAGAAAAAAGTTAAGACACAGAAGATGTAAATGAGGGACAAACAAGCAGGAGGGCCGCTTCCTGAACCGGCTCTGAGAAAAAGAATGAGAATTATGTGATGATTTCCACACTATGGGAAAAAAAACAGCTCCCCTTCCCCTCCAACAAAACACCTGTTTGCCGTCTTGGTATTGCTTGGACAGATTTGGGATGGGAACACATAAAAAAAAAAAAAAAATTTAAAACAGGGAACCAAGACAACAGAGTAGTGTGTGTGTGTGTGTGTGTGTGTGTGTGTTTGTGTGAGAGAGAGTGAGAGAGAGAGTGCACAAAGCCATGTTTAAAAAAAAAAAAAACAGATGAAGGTGTGTGTGTAAAACGCAAAGAGACAACTGCACCTCGACCTAGCTGACCCTCGCTAAGACTCTGGCAGGAGATGAAAATGGATAAATATAATAATTATAACTCTAACAAGAACAATAAGTGACAAACGATCTCGAAAGGCAACACTGCTGGCTTTCTTGGGACATTTTTAAATACCCCCCTCCCCGTCTCTCGTGTGTGTGTGTATATAAGCATGTGTGTGTGTGTGTGTATACAGAAGAGGGGGGGCTCTACATTGTTGTTGTTCTTGTTGTTTACTGAATACAGACTCAAGTCCAGTCCATCATCTCCTCTCTCTCTCTCTCTCTCATTTACACACTCTCTCTCTCTCTCTCTCTTCCTGCTGCCCCGTCCTCCACCATCCATATCGCTCCGTTGCTCTCTCCCTCCGCCTCTCCAGGCTGGCTCTAGAACTCTGCAAACTCTTTTGCGCATTTTTCCGTGAAGGACACCCGGATTTCCTCTTCCTCGTAGTCGTCGAAGTTGCTGGTGTCACCCGGACCTTTGCACTTCGGGATGAAGGGGGCTTCGACCTGAGACACACACACACACACACACACACACACAATGTTGGATTCCACAAAAAATAAGACTAAAAAAAGTAACTCAAACAATTTATGAAAAAATGATCCTTGCTCTTACTTTAAAAACATTCAGTTTTGTGATTTACCCCCATACAACCCCCCCCAACCCCAAACTACGTGATGAAATGCCCTATCGGATGCCCCTACATGCCCTAATAACTGCCCTTCAAGTGGAAAACGTGATGAAATGCCCCACAGGGTTCCCCTACATGCCCTAATGGCTGCCCTTCAAACAGACAAACTGTGATGAAATGCCCTCTAGGTTGACCTTTCAGTGAAGAACATGTGATGACGTGCCCTATAGAGTGCCCCTACGTTCCCTAATGATAAGTGCTCTCTGGGGTGCTGCTACGTGAAGATAAAACATGATGAAATGCCCTCTAGGTTGCCTTAAAGTGGAGAATACGTGATGCAGTAATCAACCTATCTGGAGGTTATACTGACGCTAGCCTGACTGACCTTCCTCTGATAGATGGCGATCCAGTCGGTGGTGGCGAACCACTTGTGGCCCTTGATGTCATTGACGCCGTTCTTGAGGTTGCCGAAGCGCTTGGTCAGGTCTACCTGGAGCAGGTTCCTCAGCAGGTCCTTCAGGTCTGAGCTGAAGTGGGAGGGGAAGCGCACCTGGAGAGAGGAGAACAGGAGAACCACACCATGAGGAACATAGTAATATTACGTAATTAGTTTTTTTTATTACTCCAAGAATTAAAAGCAAACATCAGTCAGTGCAGCAATAGTGTTAAAAACAATGGCATTTAAACCCAAACCCCACCATTTCTTGATCTTCTGGATGCCAAATATTAGACGTGTTCCAGGAAAAAGTGCACTGAACTCTGTGAGAGACAATTCCAGGAGGAGCACTGTGAAATACCTGAGCAATATTTCAAAAGCTGTTTGGAAGCAGGATGGTTAAAATGCTTCTCACAAACGCACCGAGTGGATAAATTCTGAGCAAAGAATGTCTAGATGGGGGGGGGGGGGAAATGCTACATGGAGGGAAGATCAATTTAGATAAAAACAGACAAACAACGGGTCTCGATCAATCTTTTAGGAACACTGTGTGTATGTTTTTCATGGACAAACCAAATAAAAAATTCTTGCCAGATTTAAAGTTTTGCTAACGCTGATTTTCTTTGTACTCATATACTTAAAGAAATGTCCAAGCATGTTCATGGCACAGCAGATGTACATTTAGCCACGCCCCCAAAAAAAGCTCACAGAGAGCTGAGAGGACTAAACAGTGAAAGAGCGCCTCTTAAGCGTGGCATGAGAGAAATTTTCCAGTAATGCAGCTCAGCCACTGCAGCGTGTCGGCTACCACAGGCACACGCTAACGCTTCCTCCTTTCATAGGGCGCCATTACTTTTGTCCTGATTGAACTGCTATCTGCTGTCTTATTCGTCTTAATTTATGGATTTGTTTTGGATTGCGTTTGTTCACATCGTTAATATGAATACTATGAAATGTTCATTAAACTGGTGTATAATTAAAATTAAGAGGAGATTTAAAACGCGTCGGCGTAACCCATAGATAAAATCGCAGTAACTCATCACTGATTATACGATTTAATGCGATTGGTCGAGGTTCACATTAGTGAGTCTCTCCATAAGTGCAAACATTTTTCAAAACTGGATTTTAATAAATACTATTCCTGAATAATTATTGTTCCAGTTTGACAAATGAAGCCCCGGTGAATATTATAAATACGAATTGTGTTTCCCACAAGCAGAGTTCTGTTCATCCGTTTTAGACTATTTTATTTTTATCTTTCACGTAATCTTCTACCTGAAAACAAGAACAAGGTTTTAAGAGAAACGAGAACCACACACACTGAGGGACAGAAGGAATATACTCAGAACAGGAAAGAGGAGGGCAGGAGAACCATGTTCCGACAAAGGAATGATGAGAACCACTCTCAGGAGTAAGCTGGAGAACAAGAAAGCCACGGAGAAAAGGACCATAAACAGGTAGAAGGAGGACTAAAATCAGTAGGAAGTCCTGGAGCATATCTAGCAGAGAAACAAGAATGAAAGGAAAAACATACTCAGGACAGAACGGGAGGAGCAGAATGACAAAGTAGAAAAACAGGAGACGCGTACTTGGAAAAGGGGAAGAGGAGAACCATATTTAGGACCAAGTAGGACAATATGAGAACCATTCTTACAGAAGGGGAATAGGAGAACCATACTGAGTAGTGAAGAGGAGAAAATGAGTACCATACTCAGACAGGAGGAAGGAAAACTGAGAACCATACTCATAGGAGAACAAGAGAAGTCAGGATGGCAGGAAAACCTGGAGAAGCAGTTAGGAATAAACAGGAAGTAATTGTTTTTCCATTTTTTTTAAAAAATAGAAACATCTTATACACATTCTCAGTTTATTCCATCAATGTTTAGTGCTCAACTAGTCCCGAGAGATTTGCAGAATATCGGTTCCTAAATCCCTGCAGGACTTTATTTCCTAAACCGGAGGAGCTTCGGAGTAAATCAGGAATGACGGACGGCTGAAAGGTTTTCCTCCACTCACCTTGCCTGAGACAATCTTCTCGTAGATCTGAATGGGCTGGTCAGCAAAGAACGGGGGATATCCGGCGGCCATTTCGTAAATCAGCACGCCCAGAGCCCACCAGTCCACTGCTTTATTGTAGCCCTGAGAGAAAGAGAGGCAGACAGACAGAGAGAGAGAGAGAGAAGGAGCCTTCAGAACCTGGCTCAGAAGTTACATTTCCATGACTCGGTTGTGTTCATGCGTGTACGTACTTTACTGAGGATAATTTCTGGAGCCAGGTACTCGGGAGTGCCGCACAGCGTCCAGGTCCGGCCCTTTACACGCTTGGCAAAGCCAAAATCCGTAACCTGTAGGAGAGAGGTAAAGACAGGTTCTGTACATGATTCACCATGTTTAAAACGCATAAACCTTATTATGGCAAATCTGATCAGTCAGAAGGTGTTTTATTCCTTACTTGGTATCTACTTAACGCTTATACGTTCTAAGCACAGACTATCTGCTCCATCTAGTTTCACTCCTTATTTGCAACATTAGCACTGTTTTAACCACCGCTGTGACAATGGGACACACGGGAACTGTGCTCATCTTTTCCACTGATTCCAGGATGACCCAACATGACCATGACTCATCATGACTCCTATCAGAGGTTCCTCAAAGCGTTCCTGACATCACCGTAAAGTCTTTCACATGCTCTAAAATATGAAACCGCTCATTTAGGGCTGAGGTATTCAAACTATGGGGCGCAGAGGTGAGAGAGAAAATACCAAAAAATAAAAGTTTATAATGATTTTATATCACGATATGGCTAAATTCTTGAATATGATTGGTCAGAAGGTGTGTGTTATTTTTTTTTTTGCATAACAGCAAGAGAGCTGCTCCACCTGTTACACGAACAACGTGAACGACAATGCGCTCGTTCTAATACGCTATCGTTTCTATAGTAACTGCTCAGACACAGGGACTTGCGTGATGCTCCACATAATCTAAGACTAATTTAAAAAAAAAAAAAAAAAAAGTGTAAAAGACAGAAAATATTATTGCTGATGTGGCGAAGTTTTACGAGACGTTTATTTAACATTTATGGAAGGATTCGTGAGTGTCAGCATTTCGTAACAGCTTTGCAACAAAGTTTCCCAGAACAGAGGAGTTTACGCTTTCCGATTCTCGGACGTTCCATAACATATGTCAAAATAAAATGAATCTGTGTGTTCAACTTAGCTATTAATCAATAACTATATACGCAGTTAACGTCAATTAACTATATTTTATATAAATGTTCAGAAAATGGTCAAAAAACCGTCGGTTTCTGGATGAAAGAAAATAATGTTGTGTTTTAACTCAAAATAAACATGAAAATAGATCTACAATGTCTAACACTTTACAAATAATTTTAATAACAATGATAACTGGACAATGATTTAAAATGCAGCTGGGTTAAGCAGCATTTTGGAGAAAATGTGTCTGATTCAGGGTGTGTGCGCGCGCGTGTGTGTGTGTGTTTACCTGTATATAGCCCTGCTGATCGATGAGCAGGTTCTCAGGCTTAAGATCCCGGTAAATGAGGTCGAGTGAGTGAAGGTATTCAAAGGTCAGGACTATCTGGGCGGCGTAGAAGCGAGCATGAGGCTCACTACAAAAAAAAAAAAAAAACGAAAAAGGTTTTATACATCATCACTACTTTCTTGAAAGACTTATTTTATATCTGTGTTCTGTTCTACAGATTTTTGTGGACCATTTGTGAATGGATGTATGCTGTCAGATTCAGAATTATTGGCCCCCTTGGTAAAAAAAAAAAAAATGGGTTTTTAAAAAAGAGAGAATAGAAAAATGTTTGTGTGGTTAATGAGCTTCGCCTCATCAATCATGAGAAGTCTGACCTTTAACTGAGGCAAATTTATTCCAGGAAAAATCACATCACCTCTAGAAATTCTTATGAAGAAAATGTTCTTATGAGGAGCATGTTCTCATATATATATATATATATATATATATACACACACACACACACACACACGCACATATACATACACATACACACTCTGGTCACTTAACACCTGTACACCTGCTCATTTATGCAGTTATTCAATCAGCCAATCATGTGGCAGCAGTGCAATGCATTAAATCATGCAGATACAGGTCAAGAGCTTCGGTTAATGTTCACGTCAACATCAGAATGAAGAAAAAGTGTGATCTCTGTGACTTTAACCGTGGCAGGGTTGTTTGTGCCAGATGGGCTGGTTTGATTATTTCAGAAACCGCTGATCTCCTGGGATTTTCACACACAACAGTCTCTAGAGTTTACTCAGAATGATGCGAAAAACAACAAAAAAAAATATCCTGTGAGCGGAGGATGTGCAGGATGAAACACCTTTTTGATGAGAGAGATCAGAGGAGAATGACCACGCTGGTCTGAGCTGACAGGAAGTCTACAGTAACTGAAATTAGCACTCTTTACAACCGGGGCGAGCAGAAAAGCATCTCAGAACGCACAACACATCAAGCCTTGAGGTGGATGAGCTACATCAGCTGAAGACCACATCAGGTTCCACTCCTGTCAAGCCAAGAACAAGAATCTGAGGCTATCATGGACAGCTGAAGACTGGAAAACACCAGGCGATTTTTTTTTTTTTTCCTAATCTGACTTCCTGTTCTCTTAGTCATACATCACCGTGGAGAAGTAGAGAGAGTACACAAATTAAACGAGGCCAAAGTGTGTTGTAAGACGGCTCTAAAAATAGCTACACTGAAAATCACGGTTGGACATTTGGAGATCAAAAGCATTTTAAGGTCAAAAAATCTCCGAATCTCCAATAAGAGGCCACTTCCATGCCAACAAACCATCCGTGCCAGAGGAAAACCTCTTCTTCCTTCTAACCACAAACTTAAGTGTCTGGAGTTCGGACAATTATGTTGAAAACAATTATGCCTACAATGTCTACAAATTGAAAAAGACACAAAAATAAACTATTCTTATTTTAATAAATATATAATTATAATTTTAAAAAAAAAGTTAAAACGTTAAAAGTTCAGGACAAAAGTTTAACATTAAGTCTTTGTAAAGTTTGTAAATACTATTTAATTTTTTTTTTTTTAAACCTTTTTACCTGTGAGATCTCAGAAAAGTATTGTGACGTAATTTACCATGATATTGATATTATATTGTTGGAGGATCTGTTTTTACCTCTAAAAAAGCTCCTGGGAACCTTGTGATGACTCCGTGACATTCCAAGGAGATTCTAAATTTTCTAAAATCTGACTGCCTCTACCATGAGGTTACAACTGGGGCATGCCTTGATCTTTTGATCTTTCTTGACCTCAGAATCGAGCTATAATTGTGTAATAATTTTGACTCTCGGTTACAGTTTAGTTATTTTCTTCGAATAATTTCACATTAATAAACTTTTATAACCACCTTTACCAAGGGTGCCAATACTTCTCCAGCTGACCTTATTTACTTTATGGAATTTGCTGTGTACATTTGTGCGTTTCACACTCGCATTTGTGAAAAGCACTGACGATGTTCTAACCCTTACAGCAAACACGTTGTATAAAGGCAGTGTGTATAAGGACCTACACTCAACCTGTCATAAGGCATGCATAAGGCATTATACATGTCGTTATAATTATTTAGGAAAATGCATTATAGCATAGTATGTAGCAATGACCGCTTTATAACATGATATGAATAGGCTCATTGTTCTTTATAACTAGTGAGTGTTTCCCTAACAGCGAAGAACAGCACGGAGGACTGGAGCAGATACGACTCGGATCGGATTCAATCATGGTGCAGGAGATTCACCTGAACCTGCCGATTCTCCTCAGATGAGAGAACATCTCTCCTCCTGGAACATACTCCATCACCATGTACAGGTTAGTGTTGTCCTGAGGAGCAGAGAGACATGATTAGCCGGGGTCTCAAAGCCTGGGCGTTAGCAGATTAACCACTGCTACACCAACAATACAGAAATACCAACAAGCTGCATCAATTAACCCTTTCCTCAACAGTGTCCACTTAGTCAATTTAAGGCTCTTTTTTATATTTTTAGTAAAATATAAGATGTAAATCACCTCCAAATCATTAATGTAAATTAGCATGTATCTCTATAGACTATTTGTCGTTCTCAATCTAAGTTCTCAAACTTTCCACATTAAATAAAAAGAAAAATTACAAAAATGTTTTTGTGCCAGACTCTACTGATCACCTTAGATTTTTAAACACAATTTTTTTTTTGTTTTGTTTTAAACTAGTGTTGTTTTTGGGAGTTTTTTTTTTTTTTTTTTTTTTACCTCCTTGTGTCATGCAACAGTCCTAACCCTAAAACAATATTTTCTAAACATTTTTCTTTTTTTTGGCTGCAACATGACACATTTTTGACCTTTAATGTTAAAAAAATTTTAAACTTTGGGGAATTTTTTTTTTTTTTTTTTTCATGCATACTGTTTTACTCTTTAAAAAATAAAAAAATAAAATAAAAAAAATTCATGCATACTGTTTTAAAAAAAAAAAATAAAAAATAAAAAAAAAAATAAAAAAAAAAAAATAAAAAAAAAACAGTATGCATGAATATATATTTTTTTTTTAAACTCGTGAACAAACCATTTACTTTTTAACATGAGTAATATTTAGAATTATATTAATATTTAGATAGAACCAAAATTCATATCATGCAATTTTACACAAAAAAGAAAATCTATAAGCATCTGGATCTGCCTGAAATGGTTGAGGAGTGTGCGCAGTCCGACATGCTTCACATTAGTACTATTTTAATCTTTCAGATCTTTTTGGCTGTTAATTTAGCCTCTTGATTGTCAGAGCGGGGTCTTAGAAACATCAGGGGTCCATCATGTGGAGATTTTTAATGTCACTGGTGGTGTTCACTCTCAGCAAAGCTCTTTTGTACTGTTACAGTTATTATTTCATTACATTCCACCTGGATTTTAAATGACGCCAGTCACACGATGGCGTTTCTTATAGGAAACTGTTCGCTGGAGCTCTGATCTGCTTTGTGTGACGTGACTGAAAGCTTAACTGTATTCACATTTAAATCTGGACGTCACATTGTGTACCGTCGAACATCCCAAAAACATACACGCTGGTATTTTTAGTTATATACTGGCAATTACATATCTGAGTCAACGGGACAAACCTCCACATATTCACCCAATAGCAAGACATTTTTTTTCAGTCGAGTCTCCCCACCCAAGACCTGATCGGTCCATAGGTTTAAAAAAAAAAAAAAAAAAAAAAAAAAAAAGTGCTGCACTTTTGATGTCACTTCCAAAGAAAACCAAGAAGGAAACAATGCAGTTTGTTAGGAATCAAACCGGACACCTTGAAGGAGTGCTCCAGCCGGACGAGGAAGGGGAAGCTAACAGCCTGCAGGATGCGTTTCTCATTCAGTGTGTGTTCTATCTGTTTCAGCTTGACCACCTGAAAGACAAGACAAACAGCCAACACAGTTACACACACCGAACACCCGCAACACACACACTTTCCAATCACCACCATCATTAAAAAGTTTCAAAAAAATGCTGTTTTTGACTATTCTAGGCCACGTTTATTTAATTGTATTGCTAATAAATATAGCTAAATGATGCTAACTATATACCTGTCTAACATGAGCTTAGCCGAACGCGCACTCAGGTTTTATTTCACATTAACAGACTCAAAATGTTCGTTTCCCATGGCAGAAAGCGACGACGGCACATCTTTCAGGTAAGATAAATGATATGTGAGATTGGGGGGGAAGGGGGCGGGACTTCCAGTTAATATCGGAGAGTTCAAAACAACTACACGTCTGTCAATCACTCCAGATTTATATATCGATTTTGTTCGTCTGTCATTTTTACTGGGGGTTGGGGAGAAGATCTCTGCATATTTGTGTACGCCACTGTTAAAATGCACAAAAGCTCCTATGCAGAAATAGAAGAAAGCAGACAAAAAGAAATGGTCATCTCGAACGCTCTTTAAAAAAATAAATAAATAAATAAGGGGCTGTGTTACGCCCAACCAATAACCAAACAACAGTGCTGTTAAGACGAGTACCATTAGGTCCTGTGCGTACCGAAAACAGAAATCTGCTGGCTTTCTTGTGCTAAACTGTTGGAAAAAGGACCCAACGTTTAATACGTTTTATCAGTAAAATGACTTGTAGTGTATTAAAGGCGCAATAGTGGATTTTTTTTTTATTCCTTGCTTGTACAAATAACTTGGAAGATACGTAGAACATGATAAAAAAAATAATAAAAGAACAACAGATTAGGTTGTGGCCTTAATAAAAGCGTATTAAGTTGCTGAGAAAACCTGTTTGGAAACCTGATTTCAGGTCTGGAACGCTTGCGCCTTCTATCAGTCATTTTATAGACACTCTACTCTACGCGCCAAAACAGATCCCCTGGATCTTTAACATGAAGATATCAGCGAAAAAGAATGATGCATCGGATATCGGAAGGGGGAGGGAATGAATTAGATCCGATAATCTTTAGCAAGCTGAAGAGAGTCTCTCTGCATGTAAACATTTCCAGGTCCAAGAATAAATTTCTTTTCCAAATCCAATTCCAATCTTTGCCATTTGTCAAGATCCGACATCTGATATATTTTTCTCCGATATTTTCCATTTTTGCATGGTATCAGATCAGTGCCATCTTTACTATTCATTATACACTTTACACTATATTATATTTATTGTATTTGCAACGTAACTGAATTTCACATGAAAAGGTTTAGCTGAACAAAGCTGCGTTTTTTTTCCCCTGTATTTTTCAAGTGCTTCAGGTTTAAAACAATATTTGCAAGCTTAAAAAGTAGTTTTTAAAGAGAGAAAGTATCGATATCAGCTGATACTCAAGGTTTCAGGAGTGGTGTCGGAGAAGAAAAAGTGCTATCGTGCCGTCTCGTGTTGACACGTTTAATTTCCCCCCAACCTTCTGTTTGTCGAGGATCTTCATGGCGAAGTGCTGTCCCGTTTCTTTGTGCTTGACCAACATGACTCGACCGAAGGAGCCCGTGCCCAGCGTCTTCAGCCTCTCAAACTGGTCCAGAGACGCAGTGTTCTGGGAAAGAGACAGGAAAAAAAAATAAACGATCACGAGAATACATAATACATAGCACATACGGAAAGTACTATATGTATCTAGACAGAACAAACCGCTGTGTGTCGGACAGATAGAACAATTCAGCTGATAAACAAGCTTTTTTTTTTTTTTCTTCATCCATACACAACTCCAAGGATAGAAAGGAACTGAAACATTATTCCTGCACTTCAGCGCTTGTCCAGAAGGTGGCACAAACAGCCTTGTTATACTCCACAGACACTCATCACACATTCTGCGTATTACATTCTGCCTCTGTATTGCATCGTGTTGTATTTGAATTATAGGCCATGCAACAATGTTTTAAGTTTTAAGAAGGGAAATTGGACCCAACAAGTACAAACATATGGACGTGAAACATCTGTAGAAGAGGTCGACATCCGATCAGCAATCGGCAATAAGCTGTGCAAAACAAGATAACACCACAAACACAACTATTGTGTGGCTACTAAAGTAGATCTTCATGGTGTTAGTTTTTTCCATGATGCTCTATGCAGGAGTTCATTCTGATTGCTGGAAGGGAATATGTTACTAGGATGCCACTATGACTGCTTGAGCCATATTTACAGTACCAAGTAGAGTCATATTTGGTCAAATTTTATTAGAGTACACATCAGGGGTTCCCAAACTTTCTGGGCAAATGACACCAAAAATGAATTTTCTGCGACCCCGAGCCTGTGACGCCCCTACATGTCTTTAAATTCCAGGTGTAGAAGATAGGACGATTATATCCAAGACGGCGGCGCGGCAGTTGCACGCAGCGGCCACTCCGGAAACAAAATGGTGCTATTTTTTGTCTTTAGCCCGACTTTTAACGGCACACGGACATCAGTATACCACGGTATACCACCGTCAGACACTCCTAAGTTTGTCTGTCTTATGTAGCACCTTGGTCCTGAAGAAACGTCATTTCATTTCACTATGTACTAACTGGCTTTATATGGCTGAATGACAATAAACTCCACTTGACTTGACTTGACTTGGTCACACACTTGTACATCCAAAAGATTTGAGAACTACAACCAATAGACGGCATGCCAGAGCAAGAACACTCCTGTACGTCAGGTTTCCAAGCCGAACTGTAAAACGTTTAGTGATTTTACATACAGCGGTGTTAAACACGACGACGAGCCGTTTCTCTTTAAACTTTCCGCTGTCGTCGTGACTGCTGTCATGAGCTGCGTTTCAAATTAAAAACCCTGAACTTACATTACGAAGTATTTACTAACCTAGAAAATCCACAAGACTGCTAAACAAAAACATTTCAGTAGGGTTGAAGGCGACATGAGAGGTTTTTTAAAACTTAAACACTTACTGTAATAGGAACAACCGGTTAGTGTTAGTACTCAGTAACAGTCTAGAATAAGTGCATAAGTATACGATTTGAGACACAGCACTAGTCTGAGGTAGATGGACGGGGATATTTATCCATTTTTATTGCTAAACTGCACTAGTGGACAAGACTACAATAACACGTACCCTATTCATTTAAATGTGACTTGATTAATTGAAATGTGACTCCTAGTAACATTTCACAATATTAGCCCACAAAAATCCCTCTTCAAAATTCCTAATACTAGTCTGTAAAATAAATGAATGAAATAATAGAGGAGATTGTGAGCAAGCCTGGGGGTTTAATTTCTAGAAAATCATGTCATTAAATCGTAATCATGATATTATGAATCGGAGGCATCAGTGCTATGACTATATTGACAACATCTACTCACCTAGCAAGCGTTTATGATTTCTTTTTGACAGATATCATTAAACACATGATGGTTTTGTGTGTGTGTGTGTGTGTGTGTGTGTGTGTGTGTGTGTGTGTGTGTGTGTGTGTGTTAGAGAGGAAAAGGCTTACCTGTGCTGGATTCTCCCACTTCTTAAGGAAATCTTCTTTGGCTTTAGCGAGAAACTCCTTCACTGTAAAGAGAGACGTTACTAAATTTCGTTTGTTTAAACAGGTTTAAAAGTAAGAGGAGCTTCAGACACAAAAGACAGAGTAAAGACACACAGTCGAGCAGGAAGCTGGACATACAGATTATTTTCCTATAACAGCACGTCCCAAAATGTTTTATTCCTCTTTATACTACAGCAATCTTCCAACAATTACAATTTTAAATTTATTATAGAATGATAGTTTGTACTTCTTATCCATTTATAACTACATTTCATGTTGTAGAATGTTTGTGAAACAAATTAGTTCCTGTTCTGACTTATATTATAGCAGCTATAAACATTCGTTCCCTCACCAGCCTCTCTTTTTTTTTCTCTCTCTCTCTCTCGAAGTAAATAAGACCAAAAAACAAAAAAACAAAACAAAAAAAAAAGAACCGCAGATTGTCATGTTACCGAGAAACCACAACGCCTAAACTCCTCTGTCCTGAACATGTCAGGAAAATTGACTGTTACACAGCGCTGACACCGGAGACTCCTTCCATAAACATTATATAAACGGCTCCTGATCAATGAAACAACACAGTATTAGAACAAGCGCGTTAATATAAACCTGTGATGTTCAGCTGCTCTACTCTCAGAGCTTAAGAAAATTAATCAGCACCTTCTGACCAATCAGATTCGAGAACCCGACAGTGCCGTGGTGCGATACCAATTAATATGACTAGCAATTTCAGACTTGAAACAGACATATTAATCACAAATAAGCAGAAAGTAGAAGCATCCATTTTGGTTTTTTTTCCCACTTTATAGCTTGTTGAGAATGACGTGATTCCGAGCTCAGACTTCCCAATTCCAAACACGTAATCTAATAATCTCTAACCTGAGCACTTTCTCTCTCTCTCACACATTATCCAACACTTCCTGTTCCCACCATGACAGAGTCAAATCAATACCAGCTGGCACCCTGTGTGTGTGTGTGTGTGTATATATACAAAGAGTGTATGTATATAACAGCTTCATCAAAGCCCTTAAAACAACTTGGATTATTTAGAGTTAGTTACTAGGTGTGCCTGCTAGCGTGCGCGCACACCCACCACACACACACACACACACACACCCTCACACTAAAAAAGGGCATGCAGAAGTACACACAGAAGCGCACACATCCCCCCCCCTTATCTTTATTGGGCTAATGGCTGTGTGGGAACGCGGCGATTCCCGGCCCTTCCCCACTCCTCTGCGCTGCTCGCTCCAGGGAACGCCAGGCTGCTTCGAACCCTCGGGGGAGATGAACTCTGCAGTGAGTCTCAGTGCACAAAGCCTGAGAGAAGTATTTCAACTCCACACAGCAATGCTGCACATGCATACGCTTGCAAAGCATGCATGTAAAGTGCATAAAAGCACACACGCAGTCTGAGCGAAAGCACGAGACGTTATCTCCCATTCACACAAGCACGGCCATAACTTCCCCTGCAGTTTAGAGCTCTCGGGACTACGCCTCTTCCTCCATCTCAACTGCTTCTATCTCTCTCTCTCTCACACAAACACACACACACACACGGTTCTTTACAAGGCTGAGCTCTGACATTTCTACTTGATTCAGTGAGGAAGGAGGGGGAGCAGCAGCCAGAGACCAAAGTTCACACAACACAAAAAAAAAAAAAAAAAAAAAAAAAACACCCACACGGAAAGCCGTCACAGTGCCAATATTTTTGCACTAACCACCACACATATAACAAGCTGCTCTGCTCAGATAGGAATATGTGACCGAAGTCAACCAGAGTCTGGAGTTTTTTCACTAGTACCACAAAAAGTGCATTTTTTCAGCTAAGTGACGTGAATAGAAGAAGAAACTTTCCCACTTTTTTGTTGTTTAAGGAATTTACTTTTCCCAGACTCTTCCAGAACGTTTGATCAAGATGATCGCAGAATGAATCAGATTTACCAAAATTTACAATACAACCCTAAAAAAAAAAAAAAAATTCATTACGTGAAATGAAGTTTTATTCAAATATTCACTATAACTATAAAGGTTTACTGACTGCCTGAGAGCAGGTGCTGGTTAAATCCATATTAGTTCACATACTAATGCACTATAAGAATATTAAAAAAATATATATAAAATAAAAAAAAAAAGAAGTAGCCTAACAAGTAAAGTACAATCTGAAACCTAGATCCGTACCACATCTGGTCAGAATAGCTAGTCTGATAGCTAGGTCTCCTTTACAATAGAGATTTTTTAACAATAAGGATGGTCGAGTACAATAAAATTCAAATACGTACCTTTCACCCAGCCTTTGATACGTAATAGGAGCTGGGTTCAAGTACAAACGCACTATCACAAAAATATGCAAATGTCACCTACTCAGTGCAAAAATAAATAAATAAATAAATAAATAAATAAATAAATAAATAAATAAATATAAATTTGTGAAGTCTCTCGCTTCCAATCCAATCCAATTCCAGCGTTTGTGCAACTTAGGGGTGGGGCGATATGACACAACTATCATATCACAATAGTTGAAGACACTTACTGGATACACAAACTGCCAGCAAAACATTAAAAAAATATTATATCTACAAAAGTAAATTACTTTAAACTGGAAAGGGTAACAATTTTTAATGATTTTATTAAATTCTAACAATAGATTTGACCGTTTTTGCGGCTCAAAATTTTAACATAAAATCAGCTGCTTTGAATCTGTTCGTAAGTTTGATTAAAAAAGAAAAAAAAAAAAGTCATGATGCTCGTGATATCTCTATACAGAAAAGTGTATCGTGACATCAATACTACATTGTCAGCGCAACAGTTACACAGAGAGCGTCACTATTCCTCCTCATTCACTGTGAACAATGAGCACTGATGCACCTGAAGCACAGCGACAAAAAAAAAGGGGAGAAACAACGTTGGGAAGCTGAGAGTGAATTTAAAAATGACCCAAAAGCCTAAACGCTTGTAGCGACAAACAACAAATCTGTCCTAAACAAATGTTTAACATTAGATATTAAATTCATAATTACCAAACGAACGATGAATAAAAGTACGAATTGAAAGAAAGAAGCGAGTGAGTCATGGATGAGCATGCTGTCTCGCGCAAAACTCGCCAATGACGGATTACGCATAGGGCACAACAGAAACCCAATGAATGATTTAGCCAGATGTTAAGATCGCTGGAGACACACAGCGCTCTCGGCTCCCCGATACGATTCAAGTTTTATACGAAATATCAGCCGTTATTTTGATCAGGATTGGGGCGTTTGCTGAAAATGTGCAGTAAATATACACACACTGCTCCTTAAAAAAAAAAAAAAAAAAAAAGAATTGCTCAAAGAATTCTTTGAAGCCAAAAAAAAAAAAAAAAACCTATCGATACTTTCACATTTCCTAGGATTATTCTGATTTTTACACTTTCAGGACTTTTTATGTTTGATTTTTGTCAACGAGTTTAAAGATGAAAAGGAAGTGTGTAGTAAAATTAAGTCAGGTTTAAAAATAACTAGATATCCAGGCTTTTCTTTATTTAAAAAAAAAAAAAAAACCCTTACAGATCTGGGAATGCGTGCCTTTACATTCCATACATTTCCAGACTTGCACGAGAACCCTGGAAACCTGGAAACTCTTCTCCCTCCTCCCTCACCTTCACCCAGCGATGTCGGACCCTCCGCCCCTCCCGGTGCTGCCTCAGAGGTTCGAGACGACGATGATGACGACGACGACGACTCCCTCTTCCCTCCGTGCTTCCTGGAGCTCTTACGGTCACACATGAGCACTCGGTGCACCCTTCCTCCTCGTCTTCCTCATGAAAGCAGCCTCATGGTCCCGACACGGACGTCCAGTCTGAGCCGCGGTGCTAGATCTCTCCGCGCAGGACTACACGCTCGCCACCCGAGCGGATCAATTGGACCCGTGCTCCATTTGTATCAATATTTATTCTGCACACACAGCGCTGTCTCTCTCACGCATTAACACACGACTATATTGATCACAACAGGGGCCCAGTTACCAAGGGGAGGGGCGCAGCAGCCGTAACATCAGATTATTTCCAACGAGACGGGAAACAAACATCGTTCCAAGAGCTGACAGGTAGTGAGGATTTGTGAGTGGCTGTATAATCAAAATACATTTGTGTGTGTGTGTGTGTGTGTGTGTGTGTGAGAGAGAGTGTGAGAGAGAGAGAGAGAGAGAGAGAGAATGATCACACACTCATCGTCCTCCACTCACTGGAGTCCACAATCAATCACACAGATCAATCGGTGCAGCTCCGGGCTACCAAGCCTCGCCATGACGCCAATCGAAAGGGTCAAATCGGATTGCACCACTTACTGTCGGATTCTCCGTTCTGATTGGTCAGAAGGTGTTAATTTTCTATAACAGCTGCTCTGACTGTAAGGCAGCTGCAAATCACCTGCAAAACACCACCTCCATGAATTTCTTTTTCTTTTCTTAGGATTTTGTTGCTGGAACTGAGCTGAATTGATCAGCCAAACCAGTGGGAAAAAGCATGGAATGGCTCCAGATTTGGCACCGGAGTACTGATGGTGGAAAAAGGCTATCAAGAATTAGTGCCAATCCTCTCACACACACACACAAACACACACAAAAACAAACCCCACACAGCGAGTTATACATAATGGAAATAAAGAGTAGAGCTCATTTGCAGGGCAAAGACAGAGAGCAAGTAAAAAGAGAAACTGAAAAGCAGAAAAGAACAATGAATGAGAAAGCTGGACAGAGCGATGTCAAAGAAAGACAGAGAGTGATCGTCTTATATGAGCTTCTCGGTTATAAATCACCAACCCCTCCTTCACCCTCATCCTACTCCGACCTGACCTTATTTCTGACGTCTGTAGTAGTCTACCCAGTCCAACAACAATTTCTCTTGGAAAGTGCAATTTTGCTGAGCTCAGCCAATGTTTGGTAACTGACAATTATTTATTTATATTAAATCAGTATTGGTGATACGAACAACCCCAAATGGACTATTGCAGCATTTAAAAAAAAAAAATTGTAGCATCTCAGTAACATAAACCTGTAGCTTAAACACTTATATAACGCTTAAATGACGTCTGTAAAACCATTTTCAATAAATGTTTCAGGTGCACGTTCATGGTTGTTTTCTGACTTCTGTTGTTCCAGCGAGTCAAGAGTTTCTTGACGTTGTCGAGGATCTAGCAAATGGATGGAGAAATTTGTTCACTTGTATTACCGCCAGTGCAGTGTATCAGGACAGCAAGAAAGACTGAAACAGGACGGACATTCTTCAATTAACTGTGGCTTGTTTGAATGCCACACCCAGTAATATTCATATTTAGATAATCATAATAAAAAAAAAAAAGAAAAAAAAAAAAACCCAAAAGAGGAGATTTCTCTTATGACTCCATTTGTAAATCAAGTGACCCCTGGATTGAGAACCCCTGGTCTATGAGAAGTTATTTTATATCTCACACCCAAATGGCTGGTTGAGTGAAAATAAAAAGAGACATGACAATTTCTGGAGACGCACTCTATAAAAATAGCTATGTTTCTTTACATTATGCCTCCAGTTCTCTTTACAGAACAGACAATCCTCTGCGTCTCCCCAGACAATCCTTCTTCCATATATTTCTTCCTCCTTTCTCTTTTTTTTCTGGTTTCCATACAAAGCAGTGCACATGCAACCAGATGCTCAGGCTCCATCTTGATAAAGTTGCCCGATAGACAGCGCTCATAAGAACGTGGGATTAGGAGCGCTTCAGCAGCAATCTCACTGTGAAGAATAATGCAGATTCACTGGCAATTGCTTTTGTAGTGTGCACACCCCTATGTCCACAAACAAGCAATTCCATGTGATTAAAGGTGTGTAGCTTGAGGACTACAGCGATTCTGAAAGATTTTGAAAAGTCATTTAGTGTCCACTGGCATAACTGTGCACCTCTTAGACTCGTTGACCTGCCCAGCTGCCACTTGGCCACATTGAGGATCTCTTGGTAGTAACCAGAAAAGCAACATCTGGCTGTTATAGTCAGCACTACAAACAAGGTGGACTTATTACAAACTATTATAACTAGCATACGAAAACGTGATCACACTCAAAAATGAAAATATCTGCTTCAAATCGCCTCCAGTTCTTCAGTGTCTTGCTGATGTGGTTTAGGACACAGCTGGACTTGCTGCGTTCCATAAACCCTTAGCCCTGCCGCACAAAGTCTGAAGGTGTAATTGTAGCAGAAAGCAAAAGGGTTATGTGGAAAACAGTACTTGATCTCAAATTCGTAAAACACAGACTGTCGTTGCTATAGAATACTTTGAAGCTCATATCAGGATTCAAGATATCAAGAAAATACTCAGCAATTTAACAACATTAAACTAGAGGCTCCAATGCAAAACTAAAACAGAAAACGCTGAACCTTAAACATGGTCTTGGAAGATCGACCACATTTGGTGTAGGTGGGAAATTGTGTCCATTTTCTTTCTTTTACTAAACTATGCCTTCAAGTAATTTGACCCTATTTAAGTAGAGTTCAGGATGCCAATCGAGGACGAACAACAAAACAGATGCTGTTGTGCAAGTTAACATGGACTGTAACCCACAGATATATTTATAGACGTTGTAAGTGCCCCACCTTGACAGCATGTCAAATCACAGGCTGAAGGCCTGCAAACAAAAGGCGTTCGTGGGTTAGAAAACGTGCCACTGTCATAATTTTTGGGGAAGTATGCAAATCATAAAAAGAGTGAGATCAGAGCTGAAAGGACCTTCGACTTTCAACTGGTAGTTCCAGCCCTAAAAGCACTCTTGCTGATCGAGGACAGAATAAAAGTTTCAAATATGAGAATGAGTTTTGAACAAAATCCTACAGGTGCTGATGGACTGATGGATGGATAGCACCTTGTCCAGCTGAAGAGAACAGAGTGAGGGATGGAGGGAGGGAGAGAAGGAGGGAGAGTCCAGAAAGCAGGACACACTGACAGATCTCCATGGGAGACAGACATACGGCCTCGCTGGAACTCCTATGTGAAATAGCCAATACCAGGCAACAGAGCAAACATGAGACGGTGAATAAAAAGGGCTTTGTGTGTGTTGGCAGACCACATCAGTCCACTGAGCTTCAACTACAAAGTGTATTAAAATCATCTAATCCTCTCTACAACGCCCCAGCTTACAGAAGCTTTCCACCAGCACTTTTTTAACTAAGTTGATAGATTTCTGATTCAGACAAAGCAAAAAACACCACAATTGCACAAGATCTCAAGAACTGCATGACTTTATCTTTATTTCACACCCCCCCAAAACCTAACCTCTTGTTCGGCTCCTCCTCCCACTGTCCCACCCAATCATGAGTCGCCTCAGCACAGTGTTAGTCTCCACCTCTTCAAGAATGCTCTCTGAGCCACTCACTAGAGACAAAGGCCTCTGGGCCATCCTGGTTATGGTGTCGCCTGCCCTCACCAGCATCCAGATCACCGAGACATGGACCAGCGTGGTGGAAGAGCCTGCCTGCTAATCTTTGCAGAACGGACATCCCCAAGGGTGCGTTTAACTTAGCCAGGAGGCGTCCAAACTTGACAGAAGTGGAGTTTCACATCCAAAGGAAATGGTAATGAGATGACGTATCAGAATACCAATCAGGCTCCCTTCTTGCGCAACTCCACCTTCAAAGCTTGCCTCAATGGACTCGTCTTCCCACCCCGATAGGCCACCGGAGCTGTACCTCAACCTTGTTGTTGTTGTTCTCCCTGCTACATAGGCACAGCAGCCATGTCGTCCTTTCTGTGTGCACCTCCAGTAAGAAATGGCCCTTGTTAGTCAGTGGCACTGATTGCAGCCCTGCACCTGTCTCTAGGGATCAGGGTGGGCCAAAAGAGATGGCAACGATAAAGCCATGAGGCATGCCATGGGCAGGAAATCCAGAACCCTCCCCATCCCCTTTCACAACCTGTCCTGGGGTCACAGGCCTCATCTCTCTCCTACAGACCTGAAAAAAGCTCTTTGCTTTCTCAAAGAAAATCTATCAGCCTTATTCAAATGACATTCAGTCACATGGCAATAGAAATCCGCTCTTCACACCTAAGTTCGAGCAGCAGCAGGGACGCTGAGACTCATTTCGCACATGTCTGTCCCACCTCACAGCCAAGGCTCTCCAGCTAGGAGTGACCCGACAAAGATCTTGACTTTGGGTGATGGGAGAATGTCAGAAATCAGAAAACAACAAACATCAAGTTAATTTTCTTTCCACCAATCCAAGTGTGTGTCATAGACCACAGTCTATCTTACACTACCCAAAGAAAAAAATTCCTAAATGTCATCAGTGGCCACAAAGTTAGACTTATTTGGCCTGCTAAAGCAAAAAAAAGAGAAGAAGCATACAAGAACAAGAGGAGAAGGTATCACCACCTAAAGCCATGTGCAGAAAGCCACACAAAGTGGTCTTGTTCTTAGCACTGGGCGTCACATGATGTTCAAAAGACTCTAAAGAGTCACACTCCAGCCCGCAGAGATTCACGATAGCTGCATCATATGACTCCGCCTCCACAGCTTCTCCAGTGGAGAATCTAACTAACACACACACCCCACACTCATCCCGCACCAGCCTCCGGCTCCCCTGAGATCTCAGCCCTACAAGCTTCTGTTTATATTTCAGGATTTCTCCACTCCATCCCCCCTCATAAACACACATCAAGCTCTTCTCTACAAGTCGACCTTCAAGGTCAGAGAATCTTTCTCAGGAAGTCCACTGTGACTGGAATTTTTCCCACTTCTTTTCCCTGCCTGACATGTTACAGCAACTTTCTTACTGAAGAGTTTTGGGGTAACCCCATGTAATACAGTATATCCTGTCTGAATTTTCCCATCCTGTGGAAAAAAACGTTTTGCAGTTCCTCTTCAGCATAAAGACGCTGCAGGAAGTGGGAAGCGTTCGCTCATTTCTACTGTCTCACGCCAAAACCAAAACAAAACCAAGTCCGAGTTTAAAACGTAGAAGAGCAATATATAGGCGACATTTAAAAGGATGTGACAGAGATGTGACCGTAAGTTGCTGAGTTCCTAGCACAGTTATGGCCTACATACATGTTACGTGACCTACTAACGATCAAGCGTAATATGTGCGGCCACGCCCCGTACAACAAGCGATTGTAATAAGAGGTGGAGACAGTACACAAGGTCTGTATAGAGTTTTTACTCTGATGTCCAATCGTGAAGACACTTTGCAAAGAAACCATCCCATCCAAATAATACTCGAGTTACTCTACTTATCAAACTTGTTGCCAACCTATCAAACTTTTTCTTTAGTTCGCTCTGTTCTGACAGATGTGAACACCTGTACTAAGGGGTTACACCAAACTACTGAACCCTCGTCCACCAAAACTCGGGTGTCTCAGTCTTCATCCAAGTGAACCTGGGTTCGGTTTGTTACTGGTGAGAGTTTTTATGGTTTTATGATGGTCCACACCAAAAAGATGTGAAAGGGACCAAACACTAATCAGCACTAATGAATTTGAGAGGCATAATCTAGAGAAATAGAAGACAAATATAAAAACACAAAACACAAAAAAGAAAAAGCTTTACTCAATGTCAGCTCTCTCCGCATCAAAGTGAAAACCACTCCTGAGACATTTTTAGTCTCAATGCACCTCTAATATAATTTATCTAATATCTGATACTCGATCTTTAAAATGCCTGTGAAATGGCTTCTTTTTCCTTTTGAAACAGGAAGTCAGAGTGACGTCGTGTTGAAGTGCTTGACTGATTTACACAACAGCCGATAGCTTTCGAGTTGTGACATGCCACACCCCCGCTGAATCGATACAAACTCGACTGTAGATTAGCGAAGTACCTAACTCTGGATAAGTGAAGAGTTTAACCCGAGCCTTTTTTCAGCTGTGGAGGATTTCTCACTGCCGCCTTCACCCAAGCCTTTTGACATTAACGATATCCTATCCTCAGATGCCGTGTTTCTTCCATACATTCTTTTGAGCCGAGATTGAGCCACAGAGTCATCACCTGGAGACGTCCGAGTTGTAGACTTATAGCTTAAAAAAATTATCATTTGCATACATGTTTGCTAATGGGGGTGTTACACAGCATAGAGCAAAATGTGCCTCTGGGACATATATGTTTCTAAAGAGCATTTAATTAGACGATCAGGAGAGAAGTTGAGATATACATCACAGAAATTCTTTGCAAATCTTCCCAGAAGTAACAAACTATGAAACCAAAATGGTTCATGGTCTTCATGCCACTAAGGGACAGGAGGCTCTGAAGCAGCAATTTTATTTTCATTTTACAATGTGGAATGTTAAATTAAATTACACAAAGTTTATCTTACTACCTTTTTTCACCGATATATAATTTATCACTGTAGACAGTAAATGGAAGTCTAACCAAAACTCCAGTTTTTTTTTTTTTTAAATGCAACACTAATGTTTTACTGTCTTCAACTCATCATCCAGTTCCAGTCCAAAGTTTTCGTTACGCTTCACGTAACGCTCGTTACGCTACACAGGAAGTCAATGAGAAATTATGAAAGTGAAAACTACTACAAAAAACGATTTTAAGCCTCGATGCACCTCTAGCTTGCACAAGATGACAGTCATACTCTGCCAAAAAAAAAAAAAATTCTGAGTTTGATTATACTTTTATTTCATTTCTACAGCGATTCCCACAACAGTGAAAGAGGGGAGGAAAGTATTTAAATTAACTGTTTTATTTTATTTCATAGTTTTAAAGACTCAGCTACATCCAACCAAAGTTTGAAATTGTTAAACAAACCAAAAATACTAACGGCACCTCAAACAGTTAACCCATGCATACTCCTAATCACTCTAAAGATGTTAAAACGCGTACAAAAATGTACAAAAACCACTCAGTTTGGACGAGTGTGGCAGCAAACCAGTCGTGTTATTTAAAAAATATTTTTTAATTAAACAAAATGAGAACAAAAAAGATTTGTACTGTCTAATAAGTGATAATGAAGCTCAAGTATCCATCAGATGACAACCACAACACTCTCCAAAAGCAAACTGTAACGAAATTCATCGATATTCAACAGCATATCAACACATCGCCCAGCCCTCGTGTACCTTACCCCTGACTTCACCAGGAAAAAAACAAAAACAAAAAACAAAATCACAGAACTTCTTAGAACGAACTCTCGTCTAATGCTAACAAGCTTGTTCCCAGAGTGTCATAAAAGCTTAAATTAGTACATGAGGCCATTCTCATTAGGCCTACTTCCTTTACAGCACACACACACAAAAAGATACGAGTGATTTGGAGGAACACGCTGGAGATAAGATTCTCTAATCATTTGTAGCCGTGTCTCAGACCACACAACGCGACCTTATACCTCAAAGTATTTGCTATGTGCTTATCTACAAGATTACTACACGGGACACGATTTAAGTGCGTTCCGACACGAGACGCTCGCTAGTACTCTAGGTCGGGACGTACCTGATGTAATATAGCACACTACTTAGTACAGTAATAAGCAGTACAGGATATTTTGATCTTGTTTACTTTGGTATGGTTTAGGACATTGCCTGTATATTTAGCCACACTACTATTGATGTTCTATTCTGGCACACTATTTAGTACAGTAGTGTGCACTTCCAGACGCATACAATGTGTTTTTTTTTTTTACACACTAAGTCCAGTATTATGTAGTCCGGGCTGTAGCCTATGCAGTTTTGGCACACTATTTAGTAATGTGCTGTACTATTTGAGATGGAGCTTGAATATTTAGCCATACTACTAATGATGTGCTGTTTTGGCACACTATTCAGTACTGTAATATGTGCTTACAGACAGATCTAATGTATTTTACACACTATTTAATCCAGAATTATGTAATCTGGGATGTAGCCTATGTTTTGGGACATTGTTTAGTACAGCATTGTGCAGCCTGTAACGTAGCCTATGCATTTTTAATGCACTATTTAGTACAGTAGTGCTATATGTATTTTGACTAGTCAGTCTGTTCAGATCTAACACACTGTTTAGTAATGTAGTATGCAGGTGGGACATACAGTCAGGTCCAGAAGTATTTGGACAATGACAGTTTTTGTGATTTTGCCTTTATACACCACCACAATGGATTTG
>CM075025.1:3119254-3145169 GCA_037576675.1 Pangasius sanitwongsei
ATCCATTGTGGTGGTGTATAAAGGCAAAATCACAAAAACTCTGTCATTGTCCAAATACTTTCGGACCTGACTGTATTTTGAGTGTACTGGGATCTAACACACTGTTTAGTACAGTATTATGCATGTGAGACACATCTGGAGTGTACTAGGAGCTAACACACTGTTTAGTACAGTAGTATGCAGTGTGGTACAGAGCCCATGTATTTTGAGCGTACTTTGATCTAACACACTATTTATTACAGTACTATGCATATGGGGCATATTTTGAGTGTACTGGGACCTACAACACTATTTAGTGCAGTAATATGTAGTGTGGTACAGAGCCCATGTATTTGGAGTGTACTGACACCTAACACACTATTTAATACAGTAGTATGCATGTGAGAAATATCTGAGTGCACTGAAATTAACACACTAGTTAGTACAGTAGTATGCATGTGAGACATTTGGAGTGTACTGAGAGCTAACACACTGTTTAGTACAGTAGTATGCATGTGAGACATTTGGAGTGTACTGAGAGCTAACACACTGTTTAGTACAGTAGTATGCATGTGGGACATTTGGAGTGTACTGAGAGCTAACACACTGTTTAGTACAGTAGTATGCATGTGGGACATTTGGAGTGTACCGAGAGCTAACACACTATTTAGTCCAATCCCCAGCACCACCAAGCTGCCACTGCTGGGCCCTTGAGCAAGGCCCTTAACCCTCAACTGCTCAGTTGTATAAATGAGATAAATGTTAGTCGCTCTGGATAAGGGCGTCTGCCAAATGCCATAAATGTAAGTACTGGGACCTTCAACGTTATTTAGTACAGTAGTATGCAGTGTGGTACAGAGCCCATGTATTTGGAGTGTACTGAAACCTAACACAGTGTTTAGTACAGTAGTATGCATATGGGATATATTTTGAGTGTACTGGGACCTACAACGCTATTTAATACAGAAGTATGCAGTGTGGTACAGAGCCACAGAGTACAGAGAGTGTGGTATTTGGAGTGTACTGAGAGCTAACACACTGTTTAGTACAGTAGTATGCATGTGAGACATTTGGAGTGTACCGAGAGCTAACACACTGTTTAGTACAGTAGTATGCATGTGGGACATTTGGAGTGTACCGAGAGCTAACACACTGTTTAGTACAGTAGTATGCATGTGAGACATTTGGAGTGTACCGAGAGCTAACACACTGTTTAGTACAGTAGTATGCATGTGGGACATTTGGAGTGTACCGAGAGCTAACACACTGTTTAGTACAGTAGTATGCATGTGGGACATTTGGAGTGTACCGAGAGCTAACACACTGTTTAGTACAGTAGTATGCATGTGGTACAGAGCCATGGGGTGAAGTGGGCAGTTGTACAGCAGGTACTCGGGGTACTCACCGCTCTCCATCTCGCTGCCCTTGTTCTTGGCGGTGGGCGCGTTGCCCATGACTGCAGGCCGGGGATCAGGAAGGAAGGAAGGAAGGAAGGAAGGAAAGAAATCCCTCAGTTCGGCTCTTCTCACACCTCAGACTTCTGATCCCGACTCAACATACGAGTTGATTCCTGATTTCCGGCGCGCGCACTAGCTCGGCTCAGCTAGCTATTTATAACCATAACTCAGAGACTCACTCATTCACCGTGGAGAAATCAGTCAGTCACCCAGTCAGTCAGTTACTTAGTTAATTAGTTAGTTACCCAGTCAGTCAATTAGTTATGCTAGTCAGTTATGCTAGTTAGCCTGTGGTTGTCAGCTAGCTAGCTAGCGAGCAAGCGCTAGCTAGCAAAGCGAAGCAGGCTATAAAGAGCGCGTGCACTGGCTGCAATCTCCGTCAGTACAGTCCAATCCGTCGAGGCCACTTTATTATTACAATCCTGCCTTTGCAATCTTCCTCTTCCTCTTTTCTGTCCTTTCTTTCCTCCTCAGCTCCTCTTCTGAACCGAGGCAGGCCGTTTCCACTTTCCCTCTTATTCCGCGACACACACCTTATATAAATATATATATCTTTCCAACTCCAGAAACAATTAACGCCAAAAATCCGTTCTGTTATCCTTAAAAACCGTCAGTCCTGTTTGTCCAAACTTTGTTCAGCTACATTCGGCATCGATTAACCCTCGCAACTACACCTTTCCTCCTCTCATAATTCGACAGTGAGAGCCCACCATTAACATTAATCCTCTACCACAGCTACAGGGAACTCCTGCTCCGCGAGAGCCCGCCTCCGAACGCTCGCGATTGGACGACTCTTCTGTGACGTAGGGCAAATTCCCGGCGCGGATTGGTTATCGCTGCTGACCATCATGAGCAGGAGGCGCTATGATTTGTCAACTGATATCTGTCTGTAAGTTTGTATTCCTCCTTCGCACACACAAACTGATAAATAACCGACATTTATTTTTTTATTTATTTTTTATTTATTTATTATTATTTTTCTTCGTTTAGGTTTAACACAAGAGTTTTTTTTTCGTACTGTCAGATTTTAGAGTAATATTCTGTCTAACAAAAACAAAAACAAAACAGGCAGACATTTTGTAATCCGCGATGGCAGATGACTATCACACAGAGGTTTTTAGTGAACGGCGCGAGCCCCTCCCGCTACGCTAATCCGTGATTGGCTGCGTGACGTCAAGGCGGGCTATTTTTAGAAAGTTGGTCAGAATTTGCGGCACTCGGACAGCCTGCGTCTAGAATATTAACACTGTGCTGTGCAAGACACACACACACACACACAGAGTCAGGTCGTGTGTGTGTGTGTTTGTGCAGGAATATCAGACGCAGCGGTTATGCATGCCGTAGTTCTTAGACACGGGGTGGTACAGGGGTGGTGTAGGGGTGGTATAGGGGTAGCACAGGGGTGGTGTAGAGGTGGTATAGGGGTGGCACAGGGGTGGTGTAGAGGTGGTATAGGGGTGGCACAGGGGTGGTGTAGCGGTGGTATAGGTGTGGCACAGGGGTGGTGTAGGGGTGGTATAGGTGTGGTGTAGAGGTGGTATAGGGGTAGCACAGGGGTGGTGTAGGGGTTGTATAGGGCTGGCACAGGGGTGGTATAGGTGTGGTACAGGGGTGGCGCAGGGGTGGTATAGGTGTGGTGCAGGGGTGGTATAGGTGTGGTACAGGGGTGGCATAATGGTGGTACAGGGGTGGTATAGGGGTAGCACAGGGGTGGTGTAGGGGTCGTATAGGGGTGGCATAATGGTGGTACAAGGGTGGCACGGGGGTGGTGTAGGGGTGGTACAGGTGTAGTACACGTGTGGCACAGGGGTGGTATGGGGTAGTACAGGTGTAGTACACGTGTGGCACAGGGGTGGTATGGGGTGGTACAGGTGTAGTACACGTGTGGCACAGGGGTGGTATGGGGGTGGCACCTCCAAATTATGGGTTGCATTTCCACAATATCTATTTGTGTAGTCACATAATGACTTCACTGTAGGGTACCGACGTCACAGTTCCTCTATAGTCACTAATATTTAAACCACATAATAATAATAATAATAATAATGTTGTTCCTCTTTCAGCTGCTCCCGTTAGGGGTCACCACAGCAGTTCACTGGTCTGCGTATTTGATTTGGCACGGTTTTTACACCGGATGCCCTTCCTGACGCAACCTCCCCAATTTTATCCAGGCTTGGGACCAGCACTGAGAGTGCACTGTTGCACGCAACCCCAGTGGCTGCAGCGGGGAGAGCGCTGTGGCCTGACCACTAGTCCTCCAGGGACCTATATAATAATAATAATAATAATAATAATAATAATAATAAGAGAATCACCACCAACAACAATAATAATGATTACAATTATATGTTGTAACCGTTATTATTATTAATAATATGATTACTACAGCAACAACAATAATAACAATAATAGCAACAACAATAATGTAAAAAGTAATAATAATGCATTAATTTAATAATACATTTAATTTATATAGCGCTTTTACAATGTAACAAATAACAAATAAACTATAATTAACTTAATAAAACTAAGGTGTATTAAAATCAACAAGAACAACAACAACGTGTTTAATTTATACAGCACTTCTCTACAACTCAACAATAATAAATAACAACGTAACAAACAACAAAACCAACATTTAAGTATTAAGTAATATTTCAATAAACTTGTATTTATAGTGTATTAAAATCAACTACAAACTACATACAACAACAACAACAATAATAATAATAATTGTAACAACAAAAATAATAGTAAGTTTAATTCATATAGTGTCTTTCTCAAACTCAACAATAACAAATAAACTAATATTTAAGGTGTATTAAAATCAACATAAACAACAACAACAACAATAACCATAATAATACATCTAATTTAACTAAACTCAACAATAATAAATAACAATGTAACAAATAACAAATAAATAAATATTTAAGGTGTGTACAAATCAACAATACTAATAATTTTATTAATTAGTTTATTAATAATGAATTGATTAGTGGTAATAACACTATGTTTAATTGATCTAGAACCTTCATCAGACTCAAGGTTGCTTTTCAGAGTCCCAACAGTAAGCAAATGAAAAGCAAAAAGCAAATATTTAAGGGTTATTAAAATAAACAAGAGATACATAACAGTTTCAAGAAGAAGAAGAAGAAGAAGTAGGAAAAAAAAACGATAAATAGAAGAAGCTGAATTTATGTAGCACCTTTATCAAACTCAAGGTCACTTGAGTCCAGCTGTAAGCGAGTAACAAATAAACAAATAATAATCCCATACAAACATCTTAGACAAGAAGCTATAACAGATCAGATCGGTCATACAGAGGCACACTGATGTGTCAGACAGATAGAAGGAGAGGAAGGAGAGCTGTCCGTTCCAGTATAACTCATAACTCATTCAGTCATTAGGAGTAACGAACCTCTCTGGGAGGCGTGATCCGAGGTGTCGAGGTTTATTTAAAGAATGGAACCTGCCATGTCCCTGAAAACACTCCTTGTTTTGTTCAGAGAGACGAATAAAATATGATGTGAGGTTAGACTGCGAGACATGGAAAAAGGAAGAGATGTCGTGCGACAGACTGAACCTCGTTGCATTACTTTGATAACATGGCAACGATGCGTGAAATCCGTATTAAAGTAGAAGATTTAATTCCACTTCTGATTTTCCCTCAATAACGTAGAGTATATAATAAACCTGAAAATGATCAGAAAAACATTTCCAGCTCAGGAGAGAGAGAGAGAGAGAGAGAGAGAGAGGAGAGTATATATATATATATATATACACTTTTGAGGTAGAAGTACAACAGGTATGTTTTAAAATCTGTCCATATCAGTATAATCCATGTCTAAACTGGGATTCTGCTATATTTTCACAAAATGAGACAAAAAGTCACATTATAGAAAAATCTTTCGTCTTGAGGGTTTTTCCTCAATGTTTTCAACTAGGTTTATGGATAAAAGTGTGCGTAAGAAAAACATGAATATATTAATAATTTATTGTCTTATTTGTATGTTTTAATAAATTATTAAAAGGCACATTGTAATTTGGGAATAAAAGCACTGTAATGAAATACTCAAACACACGAAGTTTTAAATGAATGATTTTATTTACATGATTAAATGAATAAAATGAGTGGGTTAAGGTTTGGCCTAAAACCCCTGTGGCTTATTAATGCAAAAAAAAAAATAAAATAAATAAAAAATACCCCAACAGAGAAGAATCAGATGAAAGCGGAATCAAATTTGCGGCGCTTTGAGGATTTCTCATCATAGATGCATCAACACGCCTCGTTGCCTAGCAACAGGACCCAAAAATGGAGCTAGGGGCTAGTGTGTGTGTGTGTGTGTGTGTGTGTGTGTGTGTGTGGGTGTGTGTGTGTGATCCAAACGCTGTGGCTTTTTTTATGAATGAAAAAGAGGAAAACAGCTGCGTGGAAAAACAAAAAAGAAAAACACGCCCAGTGCAACCATCACGTAACAAAAGATATTTATTTATTTGGAGAGCCAGAATACAAACAGAAGTAAACATATATACAGTATAGTACAATCTCACCTGCACACTTACACGTAGTTAATCTGAAAAATCCTGCTTGTGTAACACTCCTGACCTTTTAACACTCCATATCTGACATCAGTGATTAGCAACCTCCTGAAAATACTGAAACACAAATCCGAAAAATCAAACACTGCGGGTTTTTTTTTTTTTGTCCGTGCTGTTCAGCCAGTCAGCGTGTGTGCGCTGGGGGATCTGGGGTGTACGAGCTCTTAAAGGAGATGACGATTCCTTAACAGACAGATTGGAGGTTCTACAAGCAGTCCATGGAGTTATCTGGCATCAGTCCGAGCGGCGGCGCTTTTCCCGGAGGGCACGACGGAGGCAGCATCACGTTCGGAGCCGGGTCCACGTTCTCCGAGTCCTCCATCTTCTCAGAACATCCCTCCCAGTTGATGTGGAATCGGGTTACACGTGGGTTCGACGCCAAAATGTTTCTCTGGAGCTGAGGGGAATAAAAACACCACAAAAATCAACTCAAGATGATAATAATAATAATAATAAAAAAAACAAGGTAGTGTGTAAAATAAATGTCCCAGTATTCAGTTTTCATGGACCAGGGATGTTGAAATGGATTTCACGATTACAATTCACACATTTATTTATTTATTTATTTAATATTTACACATTCAGAAGACTAGAATCAATATTTTGAGTCGATTGGAGCGTCGCTTGTGTACGTCCTCAGAAATTAACGCTACGAATCCGTGTGGTGCAACAGCAACGTTAATAATATGTACAGCATCATGTGACACCGTGTTCGCCAACCTAACGTTGTGTGTCAAACTGCATACTTATGCACTGTTATAGACGGTTGTTCAGTACTAGCACTAACTGGAGCAAAAAAAAAAAAAAGGTGTAATATATCGAGGAAAAAATAGTACTAATAATATTAATATTATTAATATTGTCTGATATTACGGGGAAAAAAAAAAATCCAAACACAAAACTATGCTGGCGGTTTAGAGCCACTGTTTAAAGAATAATACAAGTTTTCGAGAATAAAGCCTCGATATTTTGAGAGAGAAAAATCATAATATAGCCAGAAAAAAGTTGTAATGTCTGATATTACTAGGAAAAAAAAAGTCCTAGAATTTTGAGAACAGTCACAATGTTTCAGAAATAACGTCATGATACTTTGAGAAAATTGGTACGTATCAGAGCAATGATGTGTTAAAAACACAAACTTGGCTCGGATATGCACCATTCTGTCATAGTATTATGACTTTATGATATCATATTATTATATATAATTATAATAACTTTATTATTATAATGTTCTTGAAATCCTGAATTGTTGTATTTTAAAACGTCATTGAAGTTTTGTATTCTGGATTTTCTAGATTAGCCAATACTTTTGAAAGTAAGGTCAGAGTTTTCGATTTGAGAAGCAGCTCGTGACGACAATCACGACGACGGCGGAAAGTGTTAAAGAGAGACAGAGCGTGAGAGTGTGTTTAACGCTGCTGTGCGTGAAATCGCTAAACGTTTTACAGCTCGACTTGGACGCCTGATGGTCAGGGATGCTTTGTTTCTGATGTGCCATCTAGCGGATGTCATGTTTAATCCTCTAGATGTACATAAGATACGCAGGCGAGTGTGTGAGCAATGTGCCGAGCTGCACACGACGTCATGCGTCAAGTATAAACCGCCATTTATGTAACTGATATGACAAACGTTCTCGCTTTTCAACACAGTGACGGGCGTCTACTCTGGGAACATGGCCACCATTTTATTTCTGGTTATTTTACTTCTTTGTTTAGTTTATCTTCATTTATCTAAGGTTCATTCAATTCCAAAAAAAAAATCATATTTGGATCTCGGAAGTTCTGAATCATAATAGGAACTTTAATTTATATTAGTAAGTGCTTTATCCTGGTCAGGGTCACTGTGGATCAGGAGCCAATCCTGGGAACACTGGGAGTGAGGTGGGAATACACCCTGGATGGGATACAGTCCAACACACACACACACACACAATCACCCACCCACCCACACACACCCCTAGGGGCAATTTGGAAACACCAATTCACCTGGTATGTTTTTGGGAGGTGGGAAGAAACCGGAGAACCTGGAAGAAACCTAAAAGGACACGGGGAGAGCTTTGGAAACGCCGCACAGAGAGTAACCCTAAGCTCAAGATCGAAATTAATCTGTCCTAAGGGTGTGCAAACTTTTGCATCTACATGACGGCATTCATATTCTCGCTTTAGGTGCTTCACCTGCGAGTAGTCGGGTTTGAGAGGTGGGTTTTCCCGGAGCTCGGCGTCGGTGTACTCGTTGTTGACGTAATAACCGATGCGAATAAACTCCTGCCCTCTGTACGTGCAGGTGATCAGGACGACGGTGACGCCCACAGCGTCGCTCTCAGGGATCAGGCCCGTGTTCGGAGCATCTGCCTGTTACACACACACACACACACACACACACACACACAGTTCATTTATTAATATTACTTTTTCCTCAGTGTATTCAAACTCCAGCAGATGAACGTCTTCATCCAGAATTCAGGAGGAAAAAAAACAATGAAACATAAGTTAGAAAGAATAAATCAGTGCTAAATCACCTGGAACACAAACATGTGTCTCCCCGCAGGCACCGGTCCCACCAGGACCGAGTCCAGGGTCTGGTCGTACTCCTCGCTCTCAGCCGAACCCACATATATGATCTTCCACTCGAGATCTGGAAAAGAAATCAAATACAGATAATCTGATCGATAATCTGATGGTGAATCAACAGTTTAGGGTCTGGGTTCTGATCTAAAATGTTTAGTTCAAATCCTGACATGATCAGTGCTGTGTCCGTGACCAAGGCTCAGCTTAACCATGTCATGTTTCCTCAGAAAACCAAACACGGTAAAGACAAAAGCTATAACCATTTCGTTCAAACTAATTTTTTTTTTTAAAACCACTAGAATTACAGTTCTGTCACCTGTCCTTATGGACGCTTAGCCACTTTACGTTTACTTTATCCTCCAAAGGCATTCTAGGGGGGAAAAAGGATGGAGAAACTAATCCACCTTGTCTCGGCTTCAGGTCCTCCTGGGAAGTTTGTAGACTTCGGAGGTCGTGATAAGGACATGGTGTGTGTTCAAGTAGTTTTGAATGGGAAAAAAAAAGGCAATGTGAGAAAACTTCTTTTGTTTTTATATATTTATTCTATTACTGACGAGTTTATTTTGCCTTTCTAAAATAAAAAGAAGAACTGAAACGGATAACATGCTGGAGAGGGTGAAGGCTAACACGTCAAAAAAACCATGACTTTTTGAAAATGCTGCCTCACAAGATGACGCAACACACTCTGAGGAAAGCGCTATCTGCCCTCTTCCACATACATGCGCTCACAGCCGCTCACGATTGGCTACTGTCGCCGTGATTGACAGGGGAGAAAGCGTATGCTCCTCCCACCCAGAGAGCACAGCGAATGTTGTTCTCTCAGACTCCCTGATTGTTGTTGCTTCATCAGGACTCGAACTCGCGATCTCATTATAATTATGACACCATAGTGATGTTCAAGTGCGCTCACGTCGTAATTACGATATTTCTGACGGGAGGCGAAGGAAGCCATGTTTGGAGTTTTTGATGGGTTTTTTTCCTAATTGCTGCAGAGATGCTTATTTACACAAAACCTGCCAATCTTACTTGAAAAGCCACAAAATGTTTACTGTGAATATTTTGCCATTTTGTAGCCATTTACAAAAACATAATGAAGAACAGTTTAGGAATTCCCACAATGCATTGCTTAGTGCCCAATAATGTTCTCTAAAAAGACACAAAATAGCTCAGTGCTTTCTACTGTTTGTAAGAAGTTACGAGTAGTGACCATTTTAGAGTCAGTCACAGGAAGTGCAGCTGCCTTCTCACTTCCGGTAAAAACTTTTTTTTCCCTTTTTAAAGAGTAAATTTTATTGTTTCTTTACTGGACCATGATTTCCATACGAACTGCAATACCTTGCAGTTAAAGAATATAAGAAATGCTTTAAAAAATGTCTATTTTGCAACACAGAAAGACACTAAACATCAAGTATTTCTTGGAAACTGAGCAATTTAATACTACAAAGTAGTTTAGAATTTAATTTGCAAAACCCAACTATTAATGCACGTGTTTGTGTAGATACTAAATGACTCCTTTATGATGTGCAAATGCATTTAAGTGTAAAATAACGGGCTTCACACCCTACACACTGCACAAAATGTCCGTCTTTAGACAATAAAAAGCAGCTCAAGTTTATTCAATTCAGCGCCGCTCGCGCCCCGTCCCGCCATAATGACGTCACGAAGAGAAGTTGCTAGGCTACGCTAGGCTAATTCAGCGAGTCTACAACTTTTTTTTCTTAATATGTTTATTAAACAAATAACTACAAACAGAAAAAAATGTCACCTTCAGGAAGATCCTCCATGCACTCGAAAGTGATCTCGAACTGAAAAGGATTCCCGAAAGGACTCGGGTTGTCCAAAACAGCAACGTTTAGCACCTGAACCTTCGCCATTAGCCCCTGAGTCGTTAGCAAGTCAACGAGCAAAAGAAATGTCGAAAACTGTCGTAAAATTTCCAAGGAAACAAATAAACAAGGATAGATTCTAGATGATCTAGATGCTGATTTCTTTCTTTCTTTCTTTTTTAGATTCTTAGGAGACTTTTCTAAAGAGACATTGGGCTTAAGGATAAAACGTTAGCTTTCCTAGCTAGCTTTTATGTTTCTAGGAAAACCAACTGATTTTCCGCGGGCGACTTTTATCACAAAAATAAATAAATAAAAAGTCGAGCGTCCTATTAAGCCTTGTGTCTCTTCTGTGAATTTTAAAAATGCAGGAAAAAAAAAATATATATATATTTTGTGCACCGCGCTGCTAATCACGGACTAACAATAAAAGCCTGCGCTTCTTTCTCCCTCTCTCCCGCCAGTGTGTTCAGACCATTTCAATAAAACGTCAAAAAGCGGACCAGAATCTGAACGCTGATTGGCTAGATGCGCGACACGTCACGGACATACTGGTCGATGATTGGATGCCACTGACAGCGCTGTAGAGATTACTGACAGCTTCCGGTCTCTGTTATTTCCATACTACGACTCGGGGTGTGTCTCAAATCAACTCTTTGTTGTTAAATAGCAAACTAAGCAAGGAGTCAGCCATTTTCTAGGGTGTGCAAATTAGACAACTCTGCTCTGTCCGAAATGGTGCCCTACTCCCTGTTCCCTACAAGCAGCAAAGTGCATTATGGGTAATTTATACCCTCTAGGGCAGGATTTGCAACAAGGGACCCCTTTCGGAGTACAACAATTTCACAGGATCCCCTTTTCAGTCACAGCTCAGATTTAATTTAAGAACAAAAGAGCAAATATGTGCTATGATATTAACTGATTATTAGAGCTTTTCATTCCTGAACTTTTCACTCATCCAGATATGAAACACTGTGTATCATATTAACAGCACTTCCTGATTTTATTACAGTCATAGACAGATTAAAATTAACATTGTTTATATGTGTTTTTTTTCCTTTTTTTCAGTTTTTAGATGAACGCTTTTCATTTCACGTGACTAGGCTTACATCTTGGATAACTTAATAACATCCCTGATGCTATGTTGATTGCAGCAGAAGAAGCAGCAGCCTTTATTTGTCACGTATACGCTACAGCACAGTGAAATTGTTTTTTCTCCGCATATACCAGCTTGTTAGGAAGTTGGGGTCAGAGCACAGGGTCAGCCATGATACAGCGCCCCTGGAGCAGAGAGACCTTGCTCAAGGACCCAACACTGGCAACTTGGAAGTGCTGGGGCTCGAACCCCCGACCTTCTGATCAGTAACCCAGAGCCTTAACCGTTAGTAATCTCCACCCGTTGTGTGATTTATAAAAAATAAAAAAAAATAAAAAAAATAACCAGCACAGACCCCACTTTGAGAACCATATGGCTCCACATCATTTGGACACTAACCTTGTGTGGGATTTCCTGAGCTCAGTGGAGACTCTCTTTATCTGTAAAAAAAACTAATTAATTAATTAATTAATTAATTAATTAATTAATAATAATAATAATAATAATAATCACAGACTCCTTCGATATGGATTTATTTCACAAAAAACTATTAAGAAAAAAAAAAAAGGCACATCATTTAAATGTGTGCTCCAGTATTTTGGCTATATACTGGAACTTTCCACCCTAGGACCCATTTTTATTAAAATTGTCATTGGACATTTTTGCATTACAATTTTTCCCAATTTGTTGTTTGTTGATTATTTTGTATCTTTTTTCCTTCACTGCTGTTATTTTTCTATAACATTTTGCACCAGCATGGCACCAAGGAGAACGCTATTTTGTTCTTCTGTGTACTTGTATGTGGTTAGAAGACAATAAAGCTCTCTACTCTACTCTGTCTACTATTATTTATAGGAATAATAACTTGTGTTTTCCACAAATCTAATAAAATTATGAACATCACAGATTCATGAGAGTCCCTACTTTGAGAACCGCGTGTGTGTGTGTGTGTGTGTGTGTGTGTGTGTGTGTGTGGTGAGTAAGGTACAGCTTTGGACACAACACGTGAAACTGAAAACGTGTTTGTTAGCTGTTATAACACGCTAATGTTGCTCCGTAGTTTTGCCTGTTCTCGTCATGTCAGTGTGGGCTTCCTCTGGGTTCTCTGGTTTTATCCACCTCCCAAAAACATGCAGACTGGCTGCACTAAATTGCCCCTGGGATGAATGTAACAGACTGGAATCCAGTCTGGGGTAAATTCTCCCGTCTTTCACCCAGTGCTCCCAGGATATACACCAGATCCACTGCAACCCTGACCAGGAATTTTACAGGACTACACCCCGGAAACAGCATATTACTGTGGAAAATTAATTTTAGTCTCTTTTTTTATACATTGGAAACAATGAATGTGATATAAATGTTTTGATAGACAGAATCAATAGAATACCATAGAAAAATCTAGCAGAAAGTAAGATTTTATGGGTTATCTATTAAAAAAGAATATCAGGCTAGCTAGCAAACATCAGCTACCTAGCTAGGCTAACATTACCTAGCATCCCTGCTGAAAAATTCAGCTTCTGACCAGCTGCCAAAACACAGACCGAGCTGGTCGAACTGGTCGATCGTCTTTACCAGCTTGTAGGAAGGAAACCATTTCTGAGTTAATGCTACTACTGCTATATCATAGACAAGTTATTTTTATTTCTCAATGTTTATTCATCAGTTTATTCAAGGAATAAGGAAGCTGGAAGATACCTTACCAGCCAGTAAAGATGGTCTAAGAGTTTGACCAGCTTGGTCTGTGTGTTTGCAGCTGGTATCTGGTCAAACGCTGTTTTTTTTTAGTAAGGGTTGCCATGCTTCCCTGCCAGTCCTTATTTATTTATTTATTCATTTATTTATTCTGTTTTTTGCTAAAATAATTGAACCCTTTCTCACAGTACACTGGCGTTCCATTTCACCGACGGAATGAAAATCGACTTATCGGACATTTTCAATCCATATAAACAAATGAATTATTTTATTGCTGCAAATCTGTTATAAGATCAGTCAGGACACTGTTGGGTTTCTGTATGTAGAGTATCGGGAATAACACTGGAACAAGGATAAAACAGACAGCACAACTAAAGCTTGATTTGATAGTAAAACACTGTATACAACTGCCACAATAAAATTATAATATTTAACCCTAGTAGGCTAAGTTAAAAAGAAAAAGAAATGCTTATGAAAAACTGCGAATTCTTAAAGCCCTGAGTGTCTGCTTTCATATGAGCCTTTAACCACTACTGTGGAGTGTGACGTCACAACTTCAATGCTGAACACGGGCGCCTCCAAAACAGGCAGAAATTCCACTTTTGGCCTCTGGTAAAAACACTTTAAGCTCTTAACCAGATGAGAACCAGATGAGGTTCCTTTGCTGTTTCAGGTAAATGCTTTTAGTGGCTAGTTTTACACTAAAATTAACATTTACTGCCTTAGTCCCAGAGGTGGGAAGAGTTCAAAACACAGTGACGTGAGTAAATGTGTTCCTACTGTATAAATAATTCACTTTGAGTAAAAGTAGTCATCAAGAAAATTACTCAAGTAAGTGTAAAGTAAATCTTTCAGTATTTCTTAAACTGTTCTACCTCCATTATCAACAGCATGTAAAGCTGGCTAGCTAACTTAGCCGAATGCTGTTAAGGGTTCAGTAGCTTGCTCGGTTCATTAGCTAGCTAACTAGCTCATGTTAATTCATTCATGTTTCTGGCTATTTTGCAAAGCAGCTGTTTACACATTAGCATCACATATACACTGTAGCAGCGCTTTCTTATAATTAACACAACAAGCAGTCACTACAGAACATCGAACGTGTGTGTTTGTATCTCTGTGTGTGTATCTGTGTGTGTTTGTATATGTGTGTTTGTATCTTTGTGTGTGTATCTGTGTGTGTTTGTATATGTGTGCGTGTATATGTGTGTGTATATGTGTGTGTTTGTGTATGTGTGTGTGTGTGTGTGTGTATATGTGTGTACATCTGTGTGTGTGTGTATATGTGTGTGTATATGTGTGTGCATCTGTGTGTGTTTGTGTATGTGTGTATCTATGTACGTACATCTGTGTGCATATGTGTGTATATATCTGTGTGTGTGTGTGTGTGTGTGTGTGAAATATGTGTGTATATCTGTGTGTGATCGACGTGACCGAATATCTTAAGTTTAATTCAAAGCTTTCATACTGAAAAACATGGAAAGATCTTGCTAACTCCCTCAGCTAGCTAATGTCGAACCTGTACATGTTTCTGCAGGTTGGAAGTTGAGCTGTGAAATGTCGATATCTCCACAGGTTTTGGTTCACATAATTTGCAGATCATTATCACTCTGTTTCCTTTGAAGCATTTAAAAACGAAGATAGCTGATAAATTGGGTGAGCGATGATCATCTGTCTCCACTGTCTCAGACGTTGCTGCGAAGCACTTGGCATCTGAATTGTAGACTTGAGGCTTTATTCAGGCTTCATTTTTTTTCTTTTAAAATGTATCTATTTACATTTATTTATCTATTTAAAATTTGCACATAAATACATTGTTTATTTATTTATTTATTTATTTATTTATTAAATCTGTAACAGCGAACAAAAATACAGTGCTGTGCAAAAGTTTTTTTTTTTTCATCCAGATTTTGGCTTAGATGTTTATTTTATGACTTTTGCATTATCGAGTCAGCACAAAAACATTTTATATTTCCTAATATTACTTTTCCAACAAAAAAATGAAACGTTACCGAAAAATGTTTGTATGTCGGTAGGGAAAACAACGTATTACGTAACAGTCCACTTTTCAGACAAAAAAAAAAAAGACAAAACATCATGAGAGATGTTGGTGTTTGCTCCAAAAAAAGAAGTAAGTGCGACAGTCGAAAGTCTCCAGAAGAACTGCGGCAGATTCTCCGTAAAACTTAAAACTTAAAACTCACCAGATCATTTCTGTATAAAACGACACAAACTGTACCTGAGACTTTTTTTTTTTAAAGCAAAAAGTTGTCAGACCAAATATTGACTTTGTTTAGTTTATTAGGCTGCTATATATTGCTCTTTATAATGTTTTCCATGTAGAAATGTTTCAATGTCAAGGCATCTTTGCTTAACAGCATTTCTTTTCATGTGCCTAAAAATATTAAAAGTAAAAATAAAGGTACTATGATTTATTTATATTTTAAAAAGTACTGTTACAGTGAAACATGTATTCAGGTACTGGAACGCTGTAACGTATATATTGCTTATCATCTGAGACTAACGGTCACTTGGTTAATCATTTTCACATGAGAGGAAGAGGATTAACAATATTATGGAATGGCAAGAATTTTTTCAGCCCTTGGTGTTTGGAGATTAACCGTTTAACTGCCTGACCACAGCGAAAGCTTTCAGTCAGAATGAGTCAGAAACAAATGCTTTTCGTTCGTTTAAGCCCTGGAGCTTTGTTGTGTGTTTTCAAATAAACACTGAAACGATAGACACCAGAGATGTGTGTCATTCACATTAGCATAAAGAGATCCACGTCTAATGGAAATAAAGAACACAGTTAAAAAAAAAAAAAACAGGAAACCAGGATGAATAAAATCTATTGTTCATTATGAGGGGAAGAAAAGATGGGATGGAGGAGGAGGTGGTGGTGAGCGTGTGGCTTTAGTGGGCAGGTGCATTTTTCAGTCCTGAGCACAAAGGTCGCGTGTGTGTGTGTGTGTGTGTGTGTGTGTGGGTATGTTTTTATATGTTTTTAGTAAGGATAAAAGTATAGGAATATCCAGCAGTTTTGTCATTTGTCAGGCCCTCAGAGGGAAAACTGGGTTTTTTAAAAACAAAACCTGCAGCTTTTATTAATTAATTTATTTATTTATAGATTTTATTTTATTTATTCCTTTTTGTTATACCAAGATTAAGGCTAGGCTTAGATTTAGGTGTGTAATGAGGCTACATTAATAATTACATCAGTAGACGGTCCTTTCAAGGATAGTAAGGCAAACAAATGTGTGTGTGTGTGTGTGTTCGTGTGTGTGTGTGTGTGTGTTCGTGTGTAGGCATGTTTTTATATCTAAGTGAGCACCAAATGTCCCTACAAGGATATAGGAATATTTGACAATTTTGTGTGGACATTTGAAATAAATAAAATGAAAATAACTAAACAAACAAACAAACAAACGTGTATATTTGTATATGTGTGTGTGTGTATCTGTGTGTGTTTGTGTATGTGTGTATCTGTGTACGTACATCTGTGCGTGTGTGTGTGTGTATACACAGTGTGTATATATCTGTGTGTGTATGTGTGTGTATGGGTGTATATATCTGTGTCTGTATGTGCTTTTGTGTGTCTTTGTATCTGTGTGTATGAGTGTGTATATATCTGTGTGTGGGTGTGTATGTGTGTATATATCTATGTGGGAGTGTATGTGTGTGTACATATCTGTGTGTGTGTATATATCTGTGTGTGTGGGTGTGTATATATCTGTGTGTGTGGGTGTGTATTTGTGTGTATATATCTGTGTGTGTGTATATCTGTGTGTGTGTGTATATATATCTATGTGTGTGTGTGTGTATGTGTGTATATCTGTGTGTGTGTGTATGTGTGTATATATCTATGTGTGTGTGTGTGTGGGTGTGTATGTGTGTATATATCTATGTGGGTGTGTATGTGTGTGTATATATCTATGTGTGTGTATATATATCTATGTGTGTGTGTGTGTGTGTGTGTGTGTGTGTATATATCTATGCGGGTGTGTATGTGTTTGTATATATCTATGTGTGTGTGTGTGTGTGTGTGTGTGTGGGTGTGTATGTGTGTATCTATGTGTGTGTGTGTATGTGTATGTGTGTATATATCTATGTGGGTGTGTATGTGTGTGTATATATCTATGTGTATGTGTGTGTGTGTGTGTATGTGTATGTGTGTATATATCTATGTGGGTGTGTATGTGTGTATATATCTATGTGTGTGTGTGTGTGTGTGTGTGTGTGTGCAGGTTGAGGCTCAGGTAGTACTGTAACCCGAGCCTGCACCATGTGATCAGCAGTGGGAATTCAGGAGGAAGACGGCAGAGGAGAGAGCGCAATAAACCCGCGCTGAGTGATCGAGATCTCGACATGGCCGTCAGTGTGTAACGGACTGTCTCAGTCTCGGGTCAGGAGGAGAGAACAGTGATAAGGGCTGACCAGGAACACAGGGAAACGCCGTGATCTGCCGCAGAAGAGCGCCGAGTTTCGGGCGCGCGCAGTCCCGGCGCGTTAAGGTGAAGCGGAAGCGACCTGCGCGCTGGAGAGATCTGGATGGAGCTCCGCGTCTGAATCAGCGGAAAGGCCTGAGTGTGATCAGGAGGGGAAGGTAAAGCCACAAACACCTTCCTACACTCTATACACTACTCCTCTCAAACCATTTCCCATGGCAGTGTCTGTATTAGTGCTGTATTCACCTCAACAGCTCTACAGAATACAGCGTCAGATCCTAGGGACTGAAATAATCCTAAATACCGAAGTGCACTTTGAAGTGCACTAGGATACACAAGCGACAATTTATAGGCGACTCTTTCAGCCACTATGATCTGGTACTGGAAGCATGGCAGAATAGCCATGTTAATATTACACCTGGTCTAATATTCTTACCTGATTTATATGTGTGTGTGTGTGTGTGTGTATATGTAGCAGGTGCATACAGCTGAGTGCAAAAGTTTACACCCCCCTCCTGTTTCTGTGTGGATCAAAACATCTAATTCACAGTGATATTTAAAAAAAAAAAAAAAAAAAAAGCCAATGTAAGAATCAAAAATGAAAGTTAAAAACAATTTATTTTTATTTTTATTTTTAACAAAAATGTGGCCTTTGTGTTTCAGAGCTGATTTTTTTTGCAGGAGGCTGTTTATGAGCTCAAAAGAATCAGGGCACGTAATTAATACGCATTCAGAAACCAGTTTTTCACTATCATCTGTCTTAACATTCACTATTCAGCCCTCTTTGTTGCTTGTGATAATCAAGGAACGTCTAGTTGAAAGCAAAAGTTTGTACTCCCCCATGTTTCTGGGTAGAAAAGAGGACAATGGAAGCCCTACCTGAAATCAAAAAGTTAAACCATTCAAATGATTTTATAATAAAATCCAAAAAATGAAGAGTCAGAAACAACCCAGAGAAAGACATGAGCAGTGTGCAGAGCTGATTTGTAGAAGGTTGTGTATAAATTTGAACAGACATGTTAAAAAGAATCAGAGCACATAATGTTTTTTCTCTCTTAACATCTTAATATACACTATTTTTGGCCATTTGTGTTAATTGTGATTACTGAATGAACGTGAACATGTTTGCCACATGTGAGAATGAATGAAACGTAAGCCTCTAAATTACTTGGGATGAATTTAAAGAGCTAGAAGTTAGTTTGCGAGTTAGAACCGATATGTCATGAAGAATCTGGACACATAATGATGCACATTCAGAAGTGTGTGTTAAACTACTGAGATCTTAATATACACTATTTGGACATTTTTGTTACTTGTCATAATGAAGGAACAGCTACACTCGCATAAAAAAGGGTACCAAACTGTACCATCACCCTTGGTACCATCAAGCACACACCTTTTGTCCCTTCATTGTGTATCTTTTACCTGGAGAGGTGAATATAGTTCACTTTTAAAACGTTACTAAATCCTAAAAACTAATTCTGATCTAATTCCACACATTAAATCATATCAAAAGCTGCACTGTTTCCACATTTCCATGTGAAAGATATAATAAAGGTACAAAAACAGAACCTTTGAGAATTCCACTCGAGAGACAAGAAAAAGTACAGCTCAGTACCCCTTGTTTTCTGAGAGTGTTCAGTCGAGTGCAAAAGTTTGTACCCCCTCACGTGTATGAGAGAGAAAAAAGGAACATGTTCACAAATATCTGAATTCAAAAAGTTAAACAAGTTAGAGACGTCAAAAGTAAACACAACTGAAAATAAAAAAAAAAGAACCAAGAGAAAGAAGTAAGACGTTTTCAGGACCGGTTTGTAGAAGGCTGTAAATGAGTTACAGCAGAACTGTTTAAGAAGATTCAGAGCTCATTATAATACATACTGAGATATTTTTTTTTAAGATACCATTTTTTATCTTAACATACACTGTTTAGCCATTTTTGTTACGTCATAATAAAAAATTAACCAAAAGAAGTAAGAAGCCATGGCTTTTTTTTGGCTTCAACAGATTTACACAAAGCTTTTTTCTATTATTATTATTATTATTATTATTATTATTATTATTATTATTATTATTATAATACACAATTTGTCCATTATAAAATCTAACACGCTAAAGCTCCTGGTATAAATAAGACTACATTCCTTTATGTTTGTCATTTTTCTTAAAGCAGTGCAAACCTTCGAACACTCAAGGTCGCTGTACACAAGCATAAAAAAAGTAGGAACACTAGTAGGAAGAAGAAAGGGAGAAAAGTGTTGGGAGAAAATATATGTTTTTTAAGTTGACTGTTAAAATCAGAACTTATCACCTCATAGGAATGTTTTTTTTCCCCTATAAAAACCACATTGTACTTGTACTTGTAGCAGATATCACAAGGTGTAAGAGATTCGAATTAGCTGAATCGTCATGACACACCACGTAAACAAGGCAGACGCACATTTTTAACCGAGGCGTGTGCTTCACTCCTACAGTTACGAGGAGATTACAGTCGCTGCTGTGGTGATATTCAGCCCCAGCATGGTTTCCTCCTCAGTGCTGTCCTGAGCGGCCCGAGACTCAGGGCTGTGTCAGAGGGTCGGAGGGTCGGAGGGTCCAGGCACACAGGAGCGCACCATGCTGCAGACAGGATTCACAGCAGGCAGCGATCTGCTCCGGCTTCTCAGAACTGGTGAGTCATTTCAGGTTATCTGTACAGCAGAGGCTGAATGAATTACTAATCTCCCAAAAGTTCCACTCTCGGAAGTAAAGGTACTTTTCCTTCACTGGGGTGGTACTATCAAGGGTACCTTTAGTATGTACCTTCTAATATTTGTAATCTAGGAAGGTGTTATTTACACAGGCAAATAAAATAAAATAAAATAAAATAAAATAAAATGATCTGAGCCGAGTTACGGAGTGACCGTAACACATGACACACCTTTCACTGGGGTTGTATGGTTAGTTTTTAATCTAAGGCAAGTGTAAGCACGTCAGCTTATTTCACAAATGCTTTAGGTATTTAGGAGGCAAGAATGTGTCGTACTCGCACTCTTAAAGAGCAAAACAAACAAACCCATGGCTGAAGTCAGTAAAGCTAATGAAAACCTGCTTTGATGCGAGTGATCGGTCTCCTGTGACGCTTCATGGTCATCGGCCCAAAGATGACAAAGCACAAGGAATGCAGTGTTCATGAGTACTGCCATAATCTCCCACAGAAACTCAGAAAACATGACTCACAACTGAAAGAACAGTCAATGGTCATAATGTAGCCAAAAATAAAATAACCACATGATAAACAGAGAGATCGAGAGAGAGAGAGAGAGAGAGAGCAAGAGGTTAACAGGAAACCAAAACGTTAATCATTCACGCGAGTAAATAATCCCCCCTCAAGGATGAAAGTGCACAGAGATAACATAGTAGTAAGTAACTCATGGGAAGGGATTGTACATTGGAAGCAGTTTGACCTATATTTGGGAGCTGATGCTTAAATATCCCGGGGGGGGGGGCTCTAAAAGTATTGGCGCCCTTCAAAAGAAAATTTGCGCATAACAATTCAAACAATTAGAGAAACTACTTGCTTACGTACTTATTTGCTCTAACAAAAAAGGATTCTCATAAGAGCTTATTAAAAAAATAATGTTGTTTTCTCTCAAGAAACAGAGGGGTTCCTGAGTGGCACGAAAGAATCTTGTCGGGAGTTCGAATCCTGACGATACCACCGCCATCCGTAGAGAGCAAAATTTCCTGTGATTTCTGAGTGGGAGGGATGGCATTGCTCTCTCTCTCTCCTGTCAATCACAGTGACTCTAGCTAATCATTGGGGTTTGTGAGCTCATGTTTGCAGAAGGGGGCGGATAGCACTTGCCTCTGAGTGTGTTACGCTCTGTGATGCAACATGAGCTCAGAGGAAGCATGTTAGCCTTCACCCTCCCCGGTTGGTAGTATTAAAGGGGAGCGCTGGCTGGTGGGTGGGAATTGGCAGGTGACCAAATTGAGGAGAAAATAGGGAAAAAATGATAGATAGATAGCCCTTCTAGCCTGGTTAGTTTGGTCTGGTCTGAGTTTGGCTGGATGTCCAGCTCTAGGAAGAGTCCTGGTGGTTTCAAACGTCTTCCATGACGGATGACGGTGGAGTGCACTGTGCTCCTGGGAACATTCAAAGCTCTAGAAATGGTTTTCTAGATTCCACACCCTGATCCATGTCTCAACACAATTTGACCACAAAGGTCTACGGAGAGTTCCATGGTCTTCATGGCTTGGTTTTTGGACTGAAATGCACTGTGAATTGTGGGATATTATACACACACAGGTGTGTAGGTGCTTTTCTAAATAATGTTCAATCAGTTGAATTGAAGTGCTAGAGAAATCTCTAGAAAATCAGAGCACACAGGATGGACCTGAGCTCAATCAAGAGTTGGGTTTTTTTTTCATTTTTCCCCCCCCAAATTTTAGTAATTGTCTTTGCTAATTTTACTTTGTCATTATGGATTATTTTGCATAGATTATTAACCATAAAAGTCAATTTAATCAGTTTTGAATTAAATCTCTACCACACTGAAGTGTCCAAAAACTGAAGGGATCTGAACACTTTCTGAACCCACGGGATACATTAATTCATAAGTAATAATTTGTATGTCATTTGTAATTACATAATTATAATCGTTTGAACTACATATGTGAAGATATATGTGAAGAAATGTTCTTTGGAGTGCCAGAAATTTTCCACATATGTTTTCGTGAGGAAATACCATATATGTACTTTTTTTTAAAATTAAAAATAAAAAAAAAGATCAGGAAGTCTATAGTTTACACATGAACAGTTACTGTATCCTTGTGGTGTAAATATGGGGTGTGTAAAATCCCTTTAGGAAAACCATAAAAAATATTTTAAACTATTAAAATATCATTATCATCACATCATATTTATTATTCTTCTATATACAGACTTTTGCTCATTTTCATAAAAAGGTACCAGTATCTTGAAGCGAACTATACACTGATCTTATCCATGAAATCCAGTATCTATCTTTTCGTACTTAGTGTGTGTGAACAGAGTAATAGTGCTGCTTTATTGCGCTGTAGTTTTATTTTTCCCTTCTGTAGATCATCAGTGATGTCATGTAGGCCAAAATACAGAAGAACATGTCTGTTTGTTCTTGACCTGCATTGAAAGACAAGCTGAAGTCAAAACAAAAAATTTTTGCCCCGTATTTTCATGGTTTTAGTCATATGGGACATTGTATTACCAGGAAGTGTTAGTCACTTATCGACCTCCAGCTATCATCAGACTGAGTTTTCCAAGATCCAATCCTGATCCAAACGGATATTTTCCCAAATATCATGTTTCTCTCAAAAATGTCATGTTCTGGAGTTTCTGTATTTACATTCTTATGTACATTGCTGTGAACAAGCCATTTCAGCTCCACTCGGGATGAGTCCGGTTTTGTCTGGTTTAGATACGAGTCATCTTGCGAGGTTTCTTTATGATAATGTCTTGTGACGTCATCCTGAAGGAAGTAACGTTCTGGTCATGTTCACTGGCTGAACTGAACCTGTGTTACTGATTAGCATTAGTAACGTTCAGCATGAGTCAGACTGAAGAAGTGGAAATGGTGGATCGCATTAGACGTGCTGTTGAATGCTGAATTCTGATTGGTCAGAAAGTGTTGATAATTTTCTCTGACAGTAGTACAGCTGCAAATAACAGGTTTATATTAATGCGCTCATTCTGACGACTTGCTCCATATGATCTAAGACTAATACTAAATGGATTTTTTAAAAAAAAGTGCTATGGTGATACGATGAAGTTAGTAGTTATGGGGGAGATTTCAGTATCAGTGCTTTGTAAAGCTGTAACTTTAAGTTTTCCACTACGGGAAAGTCTTCAGGACAGAAGAGTTTACACTTTGCAGTTCCTTGGTACCATGACAAGCTGTGTTTATTATTTTTTTTGTCTCGTCAACTTTAAGAAAGAGAAAAGAGAGGCTGGGGAGGGAACGACTGTTTATAGCTGCTATAACATAAGTGATAGGAACTAACTTGTTTCACGGACAACTTTAAATATAACAGTAGACGGCAAAGTAATATGTAGTCCTTTACTAAATTAAAAAGTGTAATAATTGGCAAATTGCTGTGTTATAATAGGAATAAACACTTCGTGTCATGATGCTATTGAAAAATAATCAATCTGTCGGTGGTAACAATAACTCTGACTCATCACACCACCCTGTGCATTATTTTCCTGTAACATCATGACATGAAGTGTTTAATTCCTCACCTAATGTACAGACATGATGTTAGTGTCCTTGTCTTTTCATGTCTTTTCCTTTCACAGATAATACCACTACGCCGGCTAACACCACTGAAATTCCAAATCCTCCACCTCCGGTGAGCACACACCTTTGCTTTTTTTGGGGTTAAATCATTCGGAGTACAATTGCCCTATTGTTAATAGATCACAAATTCAAGGGGCACACTCTCTCTGTCCTTTCACAGCGACACTAGCCAATCATGGGCATCTGTGTGCTCATGTATGCAGAAGAGGGTAGATAGCGCTTTCCTCCGAGTGTGTTACGCTACCCTATGATGCAGCATGAGCAAAGGAAGGAAGTCTTTTCATGCTTCTTGGAGGAAGCGTGTGCTGTACTTCACCCTTGTGGTTACCCGATCTGTGTCCTGATACTAGAAGGGTACAGATCTGGCAGCATCATTGCTACCTGATTCGTACAGTTCTAGTTCAGAGCTTGATTCATTCCACCACTCTCCTCCACACACCACGTTACATTATGAAAAATGTGTACTGAGAGCCCACAGTTATACAAATACAAATACAAATTAAAATACTGTTCGATACATACAAATACTGTTCGATTTTCCATTAAAAAATGTTTTATTTTTATTCAGATTTTTTTTTTAAATCATTAAAATATTCTAGTTGCTAAATGTGAATTTGCTGTGGTAATTCATGCTGTTTACGTACAGGATATGAGTTATTTGAAATGTCACAAAATGTGTGTAATGCCATGAAATGACACACATGCGAAATACAGATTGGGTATATAGCGAGTCATAAAGAATAAGAAAATGCATGCGCATGGGAATTGGCAAATGACCAAATTGGGAGGAAATGAGCAGACAACCCCTCCAACATTCAAGCTTCAATTATGTGTGTTTTTTTTTTTTTTCAGGGACCAAATATCGTGGAGATTGTTGTGCCAATAGTGGTAATACTGGTTCTCATACTGATAGGAGCGCTGGTCTTCCTGTTCTGCGTGGTGAAGAAGAAGAGGCAGACGGAGGGAACGTACAGGCCGAGCGCTGAGGAGCAGACAGGTGCACGCAGTGTCGAGGCACCGAATGCCCTCAAACTGCCCAAAGAGGAGAGACTCATTTAAAACACATTCACTACTGCGAGGACATGGTGTCGAATGCACCAACCATTTTACAGAACGAGTCTGATTTCTTTTGAATGAATCACAGAAGCACATGGGTGTGTGGCGCCTGAAGAGCATCACAGCTGATGGCTGTTGACTGTTGTTGCTACACTAAAGGCTCACAACGAGGACCTCTGTCTAAAAACACACCCATCATCCTCTCCTGTGATACACTACAGAGAAAAGAGCCGCAACGAGGCGTTGTCGAATCTATACCTGGTTAATTGGTTCGTGAACACCTGATCTTCCCTAGAGGTTGGGGGTGTGAATACTTTTGGAGTAGATGGATGTTTGTCTGCCTCTTCCCCACACAAGAATTTTTCCTGTTCTTGTTCGTGAAGTCTTGCTTTTGCCTGCTGCTGTATGCTGAAATTCAAAGACACTGTAATATACACTGCTCAAAAAAATTAAAGGAACACTTTTTAATCAGAGTATAGCGTCAAGTCAATTAAACTCCTGGGATACTGATCTGGTCAGTTAAGTAGTAGAGGGGGTTGTTAATCAGTTTCAGCTGCTTTGGTGTTAATGAAATTAATAACAGGTGCACTAGATGGGCAACAGTGACACGACCCCCAAAACAGGAATGGTTTTACAGGTGGAGACCACTGACATTTTTTTCCCTACTCATCCTTTCTGTCTGTTTTTCATTAGTTTTGCATTTGGCTAGGGTCTGTATCACTACTGGTAGCATGCGGTGATACCTGGACCCTACAGAGGTTGCACAGGCAGTCCAACTCCTCCAGGATGGCACATCAGTATGTACCATTGCCAGAAGGTTTGCTGTGTCTCCCAGCACAGTCTCAAGAGCATGGAGGAGATTCCAGGAGACAGGCAGTTAC
>CM075025.1:3162751-3182660 GCA_037576675.1 Pangasius sanitwongsei
TCAGTGACACTGTCTCACCACTCACCACTGCCTCGTACACCTTCCCCTTGATTCTCGCTGATATTTTTCTATCACACCTCTTATACTCTTATATTGTTCTACCAACAATATAATTTTTATTGATTAAACAACAAATTTTTGTACTGTTTTATTATTTTTTATCTGTATATAGTTACATGTAATATTCTGAAATGTCCACGAAACAAGTTCCTGTTATCACTAACATTATAGAAAGCTATAAATAGTTGTTCCCTCAGCAGTTTCTCTCTCTTTACACTGGTCAAAACTGCAGCTTATCCTGCTACTGAGACACAATGCAAAGAAAAAAAGTGAAAGTCACAGCTTTACCTATGACTGTTACAAAGCTCTGAGACTGGAGACTCCTTCAATAAATGCTAATTAAATGTCTGTGGTTTACAGAAAACGTCACCATATCAACGTTTATATATTTTTCTTTATTAAATTTAATATGGACCAAAAGAAGTATATTTCGGCATTAAACATGGCCGACCAGGCTCAACCAGAAATCTCGAACGTCTTATTTAAGGAGAACATCTTATTTATTGGCTGTTCATGGACATCTCTGTTAAGCCGTGCTCATTTGATGAATTAGTTCTTCTTACGGTCTGAATCTTCATTTCTCACTCAGCTCCTGTGACTCTGGACCCGAATACAGTGCACCCGTGCCTCAGGTTGTCAGAAGACCTCATCAGCATGCATTACAGCAGCCCAGGTCTTCCTCTCCCCACCAATCCTGAACGCTTCTGTGTCAGCGCAGAGGTTCTCGGCTCGACAGCCATCTGCTCTGGCACGCACGCCTGGGAGGTGGAGCTGGGAGAGAGCGATGACTGGATCCTGGGCGTAGCCAGCGTGTCCATTAAGAGGGACTTGGAGGTCCCGGCACGCCCGGAGAATGGGTTCTGGACACTGTGCATGCGGGACGGAGAGTACAGGGCGATGGCGTCTCCTGTAAGGACGCTGAAGGTGGACAAGAAGCTGCAGAAAGTGCGAGTGGAGGTGGACTGGGATGTAGGGGAGGTTTGTTTCTCCTGTCCTGAAGATGGGCAATTGCTGCACAAGTTCACACAGGCGTTCACGGACAAAGTGGTGCCGTATTTCTACACGCAGAGTAGAAAGCCACTGAGGATTGTACCACAGCTGGTGATGATTTCAACGAAACGAAACTGAGATGTATGGAATAAATGTGTTAACAAGAAGTAGCTTATGCTTGGGGTACTGATAAGAAGATTACAAGTTCAAATCTCACCACTAAAACACTGCCAGTGTTGAGTCCTTGAGCAAAACCTTCAATCTTCGACTGCTCAAGTGTTTTCTCACTTGGGAGGAAAGAGTCAGACAAAAGTGTAAAAAATGTATGTGTAAAACTTTAACTGTCATGGCCTGAGAGTGGAGTTTCCTGTCTTTCTGTTCCTGTTTACTTCCTGCTTGGTTGCTCATCCCCAAAATCCTAAGAACCTGGGGCACTGAATCTTTAAAGTCATCCAAAACACACTTTTACCCTAAACAAGGAATTTAGATTTTATGAATATGTATGTAAATGTGACTGCACTGGCTTCATGATACTGTGGTATTGTCTGGTGCACATTTGCATATTAGAATCTGATTGGTCCTTGTATTTTATGATGTAAATATGAACACCTGCCTGACACATGTTCAGAACTAACACATATTTGATTTTTCACTCAGATATTTAGCTTCCTTGTGTTTCTTGAAATAATAACTCACTCATCTTCAGGAACCACTTTATCCTGGTCAGGATCTGGAGTCTATTCCAGGAAAACTGGACGTGAGAAGGGAACGCATGATGGGTTGAGATGATGGTCCGTTGCAGGGCATCACTCACACACATTTACACCGAGGGCCAATCTAGAGTCACCTACTAGTGTGTTTTTGGGAGGTGGGAGGAAACCAGAGAGCCTGGAAGTAACCCACAGGGACACAGGGAGAATATACGAAAACCCCAGAGCCCGGGATTGAACTGGGGAACCTGGAGCTGTGGGCACCTACTGTACCACCCTAATAATAATAATAATAATAATAATAATAATAATAATAATAATAATAATAATGTGATCACTGAAGAACATATTTATATACATATTTATTTAATAGACTGACTGATAATAATGAAATAAAGATGTGTATTTTTAATGCATTTTTTATTTCCTCACTGCTCCTGCTTCAATAAGAACAACAGACTTTGGGTATTTCAGTTTTAATTTATTTGGCATTACATGTTTTTTTTTAATCAAATATATAAATATCATCCTGTATCCAATGACTGTAGGCCAACTGTGAATAAATACATATTACGCATTATAGTGTACATTAAGAAAAAAAGATCATTAATATGCATTATGTACGTTAAATATTTACAGAGTGAGTCAGTCAGTAAAATGAACAAGACCTGAAAACAGAACAGATTTAGAAAATGATGGTAACTATGTGTAAGCATGAAACACATGATGGCGCCAGAATTCCACTCACCGAAAGCGGTTTAAGGCTAATCCACATTCTGTGTCTCAGATGTTTAAAATCATGTGTTTGTTAAATAGTATTTCAGCTAAATGCTACCGAATGGCTTGCAAATGCTAGTGCAAGGAATTCTTTCTGGAATTAAATTCGCAAATTAAATATTTATATCATAATATTTATAAAATGCACATATAGGTACTATGTAAAGTAAGTAAAATGTAAAATTTGTGAAAAATTATTATAAATGATAAATAATTATTTTAGCAAAAATATTTCCAATACGAGTTCCCTTAAAATAATTCTTAAAAAGTGTTTAAGAAACAATCATTAAATTGCTCTCAAATTCCAGATGTTCTGTTCTGTTGAATTATTATTTTTTTTACCCAAATATAAAGTATAAAACATCTTTAACATCTGTCATGATGGGGGAAACCAAAGAGCTTACAGCACAATATGTTGACTGTTGAGGTCAGTTATTGTTCAAATAAAATTATAAGCAGTTACAATAACATTAAGCAAGATTACTGTATGTCCGTAATAATAATAATAATAATAATAATAATAATAATAATAATAATAATAATAATAAAACAAGTTTACTTTGTTCTAGATGCCACTTTCAATCAGTGTTTTGCAGAGGACATCCCCTTGTTAGACACTGCAGGTGCAGACTCAGTGCAGTTATTCCAGCGGAGGCTTTACCAAGTGTAAAGGTGCCAATAATTTTGCATAAATGAATCACACTAGATTAAAATCTTTAGGCTTAAAATAAAACCAGTTGTAGAGATTAGTCATATTATTATATTCATGTTTGCTCATTTTTATAAAGGGTGCCAATATTTTTGGAACTGACTGTAAAACTTAGGGAACGTTTTCAAAATCTGGACCAATCTAGGTGCTCGAGTCTTGGGGAGATGTAAGGCTCTAAGCTGGCGATTGCTCTGTTTTTTTTGTACAGCAGAGCTTCTTCACCAAACACTCGGGCAGGAAGGGGATCTTCTCCAGGCGAGAGAGGTAGATGAGTGGCTGGATGCTGCTGCTGATGTTCAGGAAGGCGTAACCCACAGGCTGGACGTAGCAGGTGAAGGCCAGGGGTGAATAGTGATCCTGGAAGGGGAACAGGGCCACCAGAGGGAGGTAGTTAAAAATAATGATGCACAGGATGGAGAGCACCATCTTGAAGGCCTTCTTCTTCATGGGGTGCATCTCGTCCTTGCCTGCGCCTCGTGAGCGCTTCAGGGCCCACAGGATGGATATGTTGCAGATCACCATCCAGGTGAATGTGGCCAGAATCTCTCCTGTGAAGATCTTCTCGAAGTTAGGGAGGCCGCCGATGGTTTTAGCCGAGGCGTAAGCGAAGGTGAGGCAGAACACAAACACTGTCAGGCCAATCCTGTACTTGATGTGCTTCAACTGACCAAAAGCGATTGGGAAGACCACAGCGACAAAGCGGTCCAGACAGATGCAGGAAAGGAAGAGCGGCCCACTCGTGTCCTTCACGCCGTAGGAGAATTTCAGCGCCGACCAACCTTCCTTGCTCTTCCAGTAGAAGAGATTGAGGAAGCTTACAGGGACCATGAGACCGAAGTAGGCATCCATGAAGGCCAGGCAGCCCAGGAAGATGTCGGAGGTGGAGGGCTCGTGTCGGTTACGGATCAGGATGGCGATGACCAGGACGTTGGCCGGAAATCCTAACACTATGTTAAAGGTTTGCACTGCCAGGTCGAACAGGACGCCTTCCACCATGTCATCACACCCATCAAACACACTGAAGGGCTTAGGGGTCGTGTTCAGCTCCGGAGGGGCAGCAGTGGGATCGACCGTCAGGTTCATTCTGACGTTGAAGTTGTACAGGTAACGCATGGCTTCAGAAGAGCTGATTGTGGTGAAGGAGATAGACATACCTAGAAAAAAATAAAAAATATATAAATTATAAAAAATAAAAAATAAAAAAATATAAATAACCATCTAACAAAAATTATGACAAGCTGATAGACTGTTAGTGTTTGGAAATTTAGAACAGAGGAGTCTTGCATCATCATCATCATCATCGTCATTAATAAATATTAATTTAATGAAAAAAAACCCCAACATATCCACCAAATCAAAAAGCAAAATTAAATTAGAAAATAGAGTAACATTTCATAATGATAATAAACTGCAAAATGTTCATATAATGGAATTAAAACCCTGACAGTTAAATAATAATGACACATTAAGCAAGGTATAAAACACTTGGTGCCTTGCTGTTATAGGAAAATAATCAACAACAGGATGGTGTGATGAAGTGGAGTTACTGTTATCACCCTGAAGCTCACAATTTTCCCCAAACAGCACATCCCGAAGTGTTTTATTCCTCTTATACCACAGCAATTTCCCAATGACCGTTACAATGTTTCATTTATTAATGACTGAAAGTTCATGGGATTTATCCATTTATGGTTACATTTAATGCTGTGGAACATTCCCAAGGGAAACTTACTGACCTTTACAAAGCACTGACACTGGAGACTCCTTCCACAAATGTTAAAAAAAAAACACAAAGAAAACTTCACCATATCACCAATTAGACATTGTTCTTTTTTTATTCAATCCACTTATTAATAGACTTAGTTTATGTGAGTGTCCTCCTTACAAGTTCCTGTGAATGAGCTGTTACTATAGAAACAATAACGTATTAGAACGAGTGCATTAATGCAAACTTGTGATTTGAGTATTGTGGTATATTTCAGTTAAAATAATATATATCCATCGTGTTTAGGTAATAACTTATGTACAATGGATATAAAAAGTTTACACACCCCTGTTAAAATGGCAGAACTTTTCCCACCCTCAATGTGAAATTACACCATATAAAAATCAAGTGAAAAACAATCAGAAACATTTTTGGGAGCATTAGGAAAAATAAAAAAGCTACACTAACCTTGCTGCCTAAGTGTGCACACCCTTTTATAATTGGGAATGTGGCTGTGTTCAGAATGAACCAATCACATTCAATCTCACGTTCAAAAGTAATTATCATACAGCTGTCATCAATGAAATTATTCTGATTAACCCCAAATAAAGACCAGCTGTTTCTGTAGGATTTTCTTCTCATCTTCTTGGTTTCACCTGACTGCTGAAGCTGTGAGCTGACAAAGCATTTGCGGTATCTCACTTGTCAAAAGATATCGATCAGGAGAGAGGTATCAAATAATTTCCAAAACATTAGATGTACCATGGAACACGGTGAAGGCCATCATCAACAAGTGGAGGAAACGGAGCACCACAGTGACATTACGAAGAACAGGACGTCCCTCCAAAATTTACAAAAGGACAAGACAAAAACACACTACTGCACAACTATCTGTACACACTGTTTATATCATACATATGCTGTATATATTATTCACTGTCATTTTTGCACATCTGTTTTTATTGCTCCTTTTTTCTTTTATTTATTGCTATAACACTTTCAGATGTTGTACATATCTTTATTTAATATTCAGTGTGTAGATTTGCAATTCTGCTTTTAATTTTATTGTTATTCTTATGCTGCTGTAACATACCAATTTCCCTTGTGGGATTAATAAAGTCTGTCTATCTATCTATCTATCGATCTATCGATCTATCTATCTATCTATCTATCTATCTATCTATTCCTTCAGTCAGAAATGCAATGTATGCATAAACAGCTGAGCCTGATGTTCAGTAATCATATCGCTGTGTTAATAAACACCCGAGCAGCAGCAGCGTGTGAGTCACGTCACTGTCAGAAAAATAAATCACAGGCCACAAACAGATGAAAGTATCTCGAGACAACAGTGTCTCCTCCTCAGGGCTGTTATTGTGTTATCCTGTGTGCTCGTGCCAAAAGCCACAGGGGAACAGGCTCTGTACAAACAGCAGCTACACACACACACACACAAAAACGTACGTTTGTCTTACTATCTTTATGAGGACTTTCCATTGACAAAATTATTAATGCAGCTAATGAATGATATGCTACCTCTAAATCTAACTCTCAGTACCAAAAGGAAACCATTTGTCTCTTTCAGTTTTTTTTTAAAACAAATCTGTGGTTTTTAATTAAAAAATTTTAAGATTTTCTTGTGGAGATCAGCCGAATGCCCCCACAAGGTCAAAACTGCCAGATATTCCTTTCCTTGTGGGAACATTTGTACCAGACAGTACATTTACTTTTTCCATAAATTTGGCTTGCAAAACATTGGTTCAACATCTGACTCACAGCACCAATTCAAAAGCACGCCTATTTCATGGAAAAACCGCAGGCCTGATAGTACTGATAAACAAATTTCCCTGTTTTTTTCTTCCCGTGATAAAATAAAATGAACGGGAGAAAATGTTTAAAACCTAAAAACATTAAAAAGGCACGAGGGTAAACATATAGCGATGTCCTTGGGTCACTTTAGGGCAGAAAAACAATCATTAAATGATTTAAAACAAAAAGCATTTTACATAAAATGCTTCTGAGAAATGTTCAGAGAGATTATCTGTATATAACGGATAGATAAAACCAACATGACTCTAATACCAACAACCAGGCCATGGTCCAAATCACTGATAGCCCTTTTTTTTTTTTAAAACCTGAAGACACACCTGCTGTATGTACAGGATTTCGTGCACTGTGCTGCTGCCAGGTGATTGGCTGATTGGATAACTGCATCAATGTGTAGAGGTGTTTTTCACAAGTGTTCCTAATATAGTGGTCGGTGAGTGTATATAATTTGTGCACTGGTGCGTGAGTATCAGAGTAAACAGGTAAATAAAGATTAGATGTTAAAACTGTCCCAATTAACCTGACCCCTGTTTGCTAAGCTTGAAAATCCTCTGGAGTCGGAGGTATTTTTGAACGCTAACTAACTAACTAACTAACTAACTAGATTTAATTTTGCGGTATTAAACCACCTTAAAAATGGTTTTCAAAATGTTCCCATTTGAAAGATGTGTTTTGCATGTGTTTTTTTTGTTTTTTTTTTTAAGCAGAACCTCGTCTTTTAGATTTTATTATTTTTTTTACTCTAAGTATTGATGTAACAGAATGCAAAACCAAGAACAATATAAATCACATATGGAATAAAAAAAAAATCTAATTTTTATTGAACAAATGAGGAATACACCTCTTTTTTCAAGAACGCTTCCTTTCAACACTATAAATGCAAACCATAAGTTTTAGAAGTTAAAAAAAAAAGGCACACAAGGAACTCTAGTGAATTTTAAACACACGATTTGAACCAACTTTTTGCTTATTTTGTTACGGTAGTATGTCTTATGTATATACAAATCATCAACATGTGGAATATATGAGCATGTTCGTGACAATTTTATAACCTTGTGAAAAACAACAACAAAAAACTAGCCGTATTTCGTGCTAATGGTGGATTTTCAGGCTCAGCTTCCTGTTTGATGCTGACCACACCCCCTTATATGATGTCACATCAATTAAATCATGTTATTTGTATTTCATGTGATCAGGCACGTCTTCTGCAATGACAGAGGAACATAGGTTTTGAGTTTCACAAATCATGATAAAAAAAATAAAACACAGCTAAGTTACACCGTCCCACATATACCCGAATTCATCCTATATACAGTTCTAGTGACATGCATGAGTTACTGTTTCATTTCTGAGTTCTAACAGTGGACAGGATGATACACTGAAACATGAGCTGCTCTGTCTTTTATAACCAAGTCTGTGATTAGCGCCGCCCTGTGTAGGTCCACAGAGACGACACATGGGAGGACGAGTGTGTCCCTGACGTTTTGTTATAGAGCTCTGTGTGGGACAGGACATGTTCCTAAACACACTGTTCACCTGCCCTGTCACTCTGGGATCGAACACACTCACACACGCACACACGCACACACACACACACAGCGTTTGCTAAACAGACTCTCTGGAGATGAACTATGTGTTTATCACTTTGACTCTTGTGGGAATTGTGGCCAGTTATAGTTCTAAAAGTTGATAAACTGCTATAATTAAATGTCAGCGAAGAGACAAAGCGAATCATTTAAACAATAAAGTGCACACCTTGAAGACAGGATTAAGCTTTAAATGCTTTTAAAATTTTACAATTTATGCTGGTGTGCTAGAAATTCAAATGCGCTTGCTGTATTCCTGAGGATTTAGAGCATCACACGTGTTACCGTTTAACCTCATACATTCCTCATTCATGTAACAAGATGTATTTTTGTCTTGTTCATTTTTCTGTAATAACTGAATCATTTCCAGACATTCAGATTAAACCAAAATTTCCTAGGACCATATTTTTTCTGAAATTTATGGTCCTAGAAAATTTTGGTTTAATCTGAATCGTGCAATCTGTCACGTCTTCTAAGAACGTGTTTTAATTTCTGCAAACGTTTCTACAACGTTGCTGTGACAGTTTTAATTGTAAGAATGTTAGCGCTAACATCTACATATAGTTTTTAAGTAACAGGGAATGCTGCATTGCAAAAACGCTGCGTTTACATCGCATGAACGTTATTTTCAGACCATCACAGCCTAATCTTCTTAAAACCTGTTTATCATTATTTTTATGAAGGGTTTTATATTTATTATGGGTTAATAAAATAATGAAATAACTGAACAAGCCTAGAATTTAAGAGTTTAATGAATCACGTGGATACTTCTGCTAGTTGTAAATCCAAATATGTCGAAAAACAGATGATGATTATGATTAAGATCATGATATTGATCATGAATTGATTATTAGGTCATAAGTAAGTAAGTAAGTAAGCTTGAACCTGTAAATGAATATTTTTCTCATTACTACACTCTACATGTCAAGCAAGACAATGATTCAACAACCAAATTATACAAGCAAATAGGTAGCAAATGAAATTCTTTAAAAACGGCAGAAAAAAAAACCCCCAAAGAAACTTACACAGGTTATGAAGTAGATGCACGGCCTCGTCCGCCGTGGACGCTCGATGGATCACATAAAAATGTTTGTGGAGTTACTGAGTTCTCAGTATAAACTTTGCTAAACCCTGAGGAATTAGAAATATCGAAGAGAGGGAGGATCGTTTCGGGCCGTGCCTCTGGGGAAAGGGCCGACTCGCTGTTTTGTTAAACGTTCTCCTGTGACATTTTTATCTGCAGGTGACAGCCGGCGGATTGACGATGTTGATCTGTCAACATGTGTGTATGTATGTAACAGAATGCAAAACCCAAATAAAGAACAACAACAACAACAACAAAAATTACCTATGGAATACAAATCACATTTTAATACGCCTCTTTTCTTCAGGAACGTTTTCCTTTCAACACTATAAATGCAAACTATAAGCTTGGAGCCCTTTAAACCTTTAGTTATTATTTAATTATTAGTCTTAAAGCATATTATCCAGCAACCTCGATCAATTATTCAAGCACTACAGAGAAAATGATAGAAAAGGGGTGTACACTCTTGGAAAAGAGTTGGAAAAGCAACACTTTGGAGCTTCAAGGGTTCTTTAAGGATTTATTGGATGTTTAATGGTTCCTTATGAAACCCCCACAATGCCACTGGGTGGGAAACACTGATTTAGTGAGACCACAAAACATTCATTCATTCATTTAAGGATTATTAGCTTCCAAAAAACTTGGATATCTTTCTGATAGGGCAAAACTCTGTTAGGGATTAAGGGTTTTCCCAAAGGGACAACCGAAGAACTCTAAATATTTCCCATTTCCCAATTTTCTAGAAAGTGAGGAACATAAAACGAAGGTAAACACAGTTTCAGTTGTTAAAACTTAGAAATCAGAGAGATAACTATAACTATCTAGCTGATAAACAAGCTAATGTCTAATATCTGATATCTAATGTGCACAATACCTCTACTTGTGTATATATTTTATCATTTCTTATGTATTTAACTCATGTTGAAATACTGTATGGATACATTTCAAACAGCCAAATTCCCCCCCACACCCAAAAAAAAAAAAAAACCCACAAGACTTTCAGTCTTTCATGATCTTGCTTGTTTGGCATGAGACATATCTATAGCTTTGGAGTCTTGTCACCTTGACAGTCTGAGAGAGAGCCTCCTGCTGCTCTGAACTGAGAGGTGGTTTGGGCGCATTATATAAGGTTCCTCAGTGGTTGAGCAGTTTCAGACAGACCCAGGGCCCACCCCGGGGCAGACCCAGGACCCACTGGAGAGATTATGTCTCACAGTTGGCTTGGGAACATCTTGAGATCTGGAATTTGTGGCTAGGGAAAGAGACGTCTGGACTGACCTTCTGACCTGGCACCAGGAAAAGCAGAAGTTACACTGAATGAATGAATATTTTGTGGTCACTGTCTTCTCTTATCTGTTCTCTTCCATTTAAAGATCTCCAACCAATACATAGTGAAATCCTCATACCTGTAATGATCAAGAGACTAAACTGACTGTTTTTATCTTCAGCAGGGTTTCTGTATGAGGAGTTATATCAGGCATTGAAGGATTCTGTGAGAGATGATGCATGAAATGTACACAGTGTGTGTTTGCTCTAGAGCATGAACCCTCTTTGGTCCAGCGTGGGGGATGTGCTACGCTCTGGGACTGGATAGGGGCTCGATCCTGACAGCCCAGGGGGACCTCGAGTCACTCCCACCTCAAACACACGCCACTCCTGAGTCCCGTTTATAAATCCCCTCGTCTCAGACACACAGCAGGTACGGCTGCTTATACCTGAGTAAAAATCTGACAGACGGCTGACACGGTGCTGAAGAAGAGGTATGTGATGGACGCTGTAAGTATTCTTACACTTCTACCAGAAGTGACAACGACATTACTAAAGACACTCAGTACGTGTTTTAAAAATGGCCAGATATATATCCGAACATATCTCAGTTAAGATTATACAAACTCAGAAAACAAATGGTACAAAACTCTACCTTTCTTTGTCACTGGAGTGGTTCCCTTATTTTTTGTATCTTTAAAATGTATCTTTCACCTGAAAACATGGATATAGTGCAACTTTAAAATGATTTATAAAATGAAAATGAAGTAAGGCTTTAAAGGTATACTACATGCACCTTTCTAGGTAAAAGATACATACTAAAGGTACCAAAGATGTACGTTTGAAGATGCACACTTTATGGTACCACCCCAGCGACAAGGAAAGGTGCAGTTATAGTACCCTTTTTCCCCGAGAATGTAAAGTTAAGGTGAATTGAATTGTGAATGTATTTTTCTTATTGCAAAGTTGTTGTATTTTTGGTTTGGTTTGAAAATGTTGAAAGGATATTTGGTTACAAGAAAATAGTATTTTTTAAAAAAATTTCTTTTATTTATCACACACACACACACACACAAAATATTGAATTAAAAAGTTGTTAAATATGTAAAATAAATAATTTAAAGAGCAATAAATTGTGCAAAGTTCTCTGTGAGGAAGTAAATCGGCAGGCAGGTTGTTCCTGCATCTTAGAGAATCTGCACACTTTTAGCAACTGCTGTGTGTGTGTGTGTGTGTGTGTGTGTCTGTGTGTGTGCGTGCGTGCGTGCGTGTATTTACACATTGCCAAATCTTCATTCAAAAGAGACATGCATGAAAACAAAGCCCCCTTTTTAAGCTGAAATTGCAGAAACATGTACAGACAGTTTGAAGTGCACTTTTCACATTCAAAGACATTTCGATCATTTGGTAGAGGCTCATAATACAAAAACTGTGTGGTCAGTTAAAAAAACACAAGTGTTTGTTGTTATTATAACCCCAAGGAACTAAGAAATTTCAAAAAAATCATTTTTTTCAAGGGTCTTTTCCTGGTGAAACCATTAAAGGGTTAAAATGGAGTCAGTGGGCAGGTTGAGAAGCCCTGTGTTAATTCATTTAAAGTCTACTATTTTAACATGCACCTGGTTTAGGTACTGTGGGTGGAATAAAGAGGAATAAAAGGCTCTCATAATAAATTATTTTATACCCCGGGAGTGCTGAGTGACATCTGAAGTGTAAGCAGACATTTTGTTCCACTGAGAAAAAAAAAAACACACTCTGGCCCAGCTGTGACTGTAACAATGAAAAGGTTCTAAGTCCTGTATTGTGAAGTCACTACTGTGGAACTCCTGGGGACCACAGAAAGCTCAGAAAGCAGACGTGTAGCGAGGAAGTCTGGTGTGCAGAGAAAAACAGCAGAGACCACAATACATTTAGCCAAACTATCTGTGAGGCTGAAACAATCATCCTCAGTGATTGGTGAGGTGGCTTTTTATTATTTATTTCTCAAAAAAAAAAAACAACAACAAAAAAAAAAACCAACAACATATTGTGTCAAACGATAAAAGGAAACAAAATGAACCTGAAAAAAAGACACAATCAAAAAAAAAAAAAAAAAAAACTTTCAATGTATCACTGATACGTGAAGTTAAAAAAAAAGACTAGGTTTGTTTAGTTTTTGCCAGAATGCCGAACTGAGAATGAAACTTTCTGCTTTTCTGCTCTTTTCTTTTGCACACTGATACTGAAAACTCGCTGGTTCCGAGTCTTTTTCAACTAATCATCCTCTTTTGGATGTCATGGTCCTGATTTGTTTGTCTCCTGATCCCAAAGTTTAATCAATATCAGCTCTAAATTTCCAAATTTAGATGAAGTCTGTGACATGATTGTCCATTTTGCGTGTAGCATGAACCAAACTGAACGTGTGAGGAAAGCACACAGCAGCTTCACACGCAGTTATAAGTCACGTTGCTATTACACTTACGTTAGGACGCTACACAATCATAGAATGGGACCAGGAGTAAAACAAAAGGCACACACCTCAGTCAAAAACGTATCAAATGTATGTTACCTTTTTTGTGTATGTGTGAAAATTCCTGTAATGTATAATGTAAAGGTTTTGGATATTTATTAACTGATTAATGGATTGATAGATTGAATAAACAATACTCTAAAGTTTATGCATCATGACTTACAACCACTTTCTGAGGCATGTGAGTGTCCTCATTTGTTCTTCTCCTGGACCCAAAATTGAAATATTTTAGCTCCAAATTTCCAAATTTTAGATTAAGTCTGTGACATAACTAGCCATTTTGCGTGTAGCACGTAGCAAACTGAGCTTGTTTTGGTGCGCACGCTGCCATTAAAACAAACTCACAGTGTCTCATGTGTAATAGCTCATACTGTGAGGAAAACACACAGCAGCTTCACACACAGTTTTAAGTCACATTGCTATTACACTTACGTTAGGATGCTACACAATCGTAGAATGGGACCAGGAGTAAAAAAAAAAGGTGCATAACTCAGTCAAAAATGTACCGAATGTGTGTTACCAAATATGTGTTAACAGAATTCCTGTTTAAGATGATGTATAATGTAAAGGCTTTGAATGTTTATTAGTTGATTAATGGATAGATGGATTGATGGATTGAATAAACAATACTCTAAAGTTAATGTATCATGACTTACAGCCACAGTACTTTCTTTAGTCAGACTGTTTTGCATGTGAGTGTCCTCATTTGTTCTTCTCCTGGACCCAAAATTGAAATACTTTAGTTCCAAATTTCCAAATTTTAGATTAAGTCTATGACATAACTAGCCATTTTGCGTGTAGCACGTAGCAAACTGAGCTTGTTTTGGTGCGCACGCTGCCATTAAAACAAACTCACAGTGTCTCATGTGTAATAGCTCATACTGTGAGGAAAACACACAGCAGCTTCACACACAGTTTTAAGTCACATTGCTATTACACTTACGTTGGGATGCTACACAATCGTAGAATGGGACCAGGAGTAAAACAAAAGGTGCACAACCCAGTCAAAAATATACCAAATGTGTGTTACCAAATATGTGTTAACAGAATTCCTGTTTAAGGTGATGTATAATGTAAAGGTTTTGGATATTTATTAATAGATTAATGGACTGATGGATGGATGGATGGGTGGATTGAGTGGTCAGTACTCTAAAGTTTATGTATTATGACTTACAGCCACAGTACTTTCTTTAGTCAGACTGTTTTGCATGTGAGTGTCCTCATTTGTTCTTCTCCTGGACCCAAAATTGAAATACTTTAGTTCCAAATTTCCAAATTTTAGATTAAGTCTATGACATAACTAGCCATTTTGCGTGTAGCACGTAGCAAACTGAGCTTGTTTTGGTGCGCACGCTGCCATTAAAACAAACTCACAGTGTCTCATGTGTAATAGCTCATACTGTGAGGAAAACACACAGCAGCTTCACACACAGTTTTAAGTCACATTGCTATTACACTTACGTTGGGATGCTACACAATCGTAGAATGGGACCAGGAGTAAAACAAAAGGTGCACAACCCAGTCAAAAATGTACCGAATGTGTGTTACCGTAGAATTCCTGTAATGTATAATGTAAAAGTTTTGGATGTTTATTAAGTGATGAATAGATGGATGGATGAATGGATGGATGACTGGATGTATAGATGGATGGATGGATGGATGGATGATGGATGGATGGATGAATGGAATGATCAATAACCTAAAATGTATGTATCATGTGATCTATGGATCACCTCAGTTAGGGAAAGTGGGCGCGTCAGAGAGAGTGCTCTGAGAGGATCCGGTGAGTTTAGGATCCGGGGGTTGACCTCAGAGTGAAGATTCCCTACACCCCCTTACGCAGCTAGTGGTCCTCCCTCTCTCCTGACGTGTAGGGCCCATGGGTAGGCAGGGAAAGATTAGGAAAATACACACATTCCCTCAATGTTGGCACAGAAGGAAAAGTCAAAAGTTTTTATTTATTTATTTATTTATTTAAAAAAAAAATCTACTTAACTAACATAAATGAAAGAGGGACAAATAGTGGATAAAAGCTAAACGTGGATAAAAGGGAAAATAAGGTGTGAAAATTCCTGTTTAAGATTATATTGTAAAGGTTTTGGATGTTTGCTAATTGATTGATGGATAGATGGTTTGCTTGAATGATCAATTTCCTAATGTTTATGTTTCATGATTGTGAACTTTTTGTACTTCCTTGTCATTAAAAAAAAAAAAAAAAAAAAAATACAAAAAAAAAAACTTGGCATGTCTCATGTGTTATTTCATACTGTGAGGAAAACACACACAGTTTAATGTCAAATTGCAATAGCACTGACGATAGGATGCTACACAATCATAGAAAGTTTAAGTTTCTGTATATTGTAAAGGTTTTGAATGTTTGTTAATCGATTAATAGATGAATGGATGCATGTGAGGGTCATCATTTGTTTTTCTCAGGAAGGGGCAAACACTTTTTTCACAGCACTGTAGTTTTTTGGTGAATAAGTACGTTTACCCTGCTATCCACATCTGCTCTATTTCTGTCTTAATTATTGTAATTATTTTAAAGGTTTGACATTTGAATGCAAATAAATAACATTAAAAAGTGTCAGTAATTTGAATAAACCAATCATTTTATACCACCACAGACAGGCAGATCCACAACTTGTATTTTATAAACCACAGAAGGTGAAAATTGAGACAGATTTTATAAGGCCTACATATAGCCTGCCTCAGATAGAGTGCTCTACAAAACACTGTGTTGATCTGCTAAAATATAGTAACATAGAAACGGGCAATGAAGGATTAGTTGTGAATAATGTTGTTGAGAAATTAGTGAACATGATTTGCATGAAAACAACCTCGTCTATGTTAATCACTTCCATTTCACTCTACACAGATGATATATTACTGTTTATCTCTGAGCCTCAGACATCAGTCCCCAGAACTTTGAAAGTATTTCATGATTTCAGCCATTTTTCAGGATAGAAAATTAACTGGAACAAGTCTTCCCTGCTTTTACTCAATGGAAATGCTAAAGCCCCCTCTTTTCCTTTTGATATCCCAGTACAGACTATCATCACATATTTGAGTATCGCTGTTCAGACCTCGCTACACGCCATTGCAAAAATCAATCACTCAAAAATATTGACAAATGTTCAACGGGACTTTCAAAGATGGACTACAATGCTAATGTCACTATAAACCCTGTGGCAAGTGTTAAAATGAATGTACTACCTCGGATTACCTTTCTTAGTTCAGTGATCCCTCTACCCCCTCCAAGGAATTTGGTTAAAGCTCGTCTCTCTGATACGTAAATTCAACCCAGACTGAAGTACAGGACACTGCAGAGTACAAAAAGCAATGGAGGTCTGGTGTGTCCTAATTTTGAATTATACTATAGGGCTTTTCAACTAAAATGTATCAAAATATGGATGGATCCACATTCCAAGGTGCCTTGGAGAGACATGGAAGAAAGTTTAGAAGGGAAATGCAGATTACAAAATATTTTATTTTTGGGGTTTGGGATTAAACAATGTATGCCAGCTTTCGGTCCAATCATTACCAATTCAATATCCAATATCAAACAAGGTGAAAAATACATACATACATACGAATAAATGGCATATACACTCACCCATTTGGCATAAACGATACCTGGAGGTCTGGAGGCAGACCATTTATTTTTGAACAGTGGGCGCAGGAGGGTATACATACATTTGAGGACACATTCAGTGCTAATGGCCCGATGACTTTTCAGGAATTATGCTCATGCTACAGGACAGAACCTTCCTCTCTATTTCTTTACTTGCATCTCAGCAGTGAAGGCCTATGGGATACCTTGGAGGGAACAACTTTATGCATATCCGATTATTAAATGATTTATTTATTTCTCGCCAAGAACCTGGTCTCTTGGATGTATTAGAAGATTTTAGAGTCATTTACAAAACGACTATCGATATTTCAATTGTGGGAAAAAGTGAGGTGGGCGTGGGGGGTGGTGGTGGTCATGTTTTATTTATACTTTATACTTAAAATATGCTTGCACTCTGTTCTTCTCTGTATTCGTTAGTATGGGTTTGAATAAAAAATCACTGGTCACAAAAAAGTTAATCGCTTCCACGAATCTCTGAATTATTCATTTGGGCAAAATATTTAAGCAACATTTCCATTTAATTTCCATTAAAAGTTTCCTGGGACATTCACCAGCCATCAGAAGAGAAATGAAACACCAAATACACACTGATCAGGTTAAGGCAGGATCAAACGCAAAAAATAAATGATTTAAAACACACAACCACTTTAGTTCACAGAGCTCTTAGTGTATGATTGTTACATGACACAGCTCTAAAGTGCTTTTATAGCTTTTATAGCATACTTGAACACTCATTAACTGTGTCTCTGCTACACTCGAGCAAATATACAGAATATAGACTATTCTATCCTATACAGTACAAATACATTACCTGGTAGACATCAGTGTTTCTTCTGATAATGTTACACAAGCAATAATGTCTCACGTCACACAGAAATACACTGCAGCTGTGAGAAAATTAGCACTGGTGAGGTTTAGAGGACTGATGGCATCCAAGTCCATGTGTAAGCTGTTACTATAGAAACAATAACGCATTAGAACGAGTGCATTAATATAAACCTGTGATTTGCAGCTGCACTAGTGTCAGAGCTTCTGTTATAGAAAATGAGTCAACACTTTCTGACCAATCAGAATCCAGAATTCAACAGCGCTGTGGTATAAATGAGCTGAAAAACAACTTTAGGTTTGTTCCTAGAGCCACATTCCGCAATATATGCTAAAATGTTAAATTAGCTTCCAGTTGAGTGCAAAAGTTTGCACACCTTCAGATCGACGTGATGGACAAACTTATACATTTTTGCACTGAACCATAAGACAAAGTTAAGACAAGTGATATCAACACCTAGTATTGTTCTAAAAAAGGTACACAAATATTATATACTAATTAAAAAATATGGCTTTACATTAGAATTGCATACACTATAGCACTGTTGAATTCTGGATTGTGATTGGCCAGAAGGTGTTGATTAATTTTAAGAGGAATAAAACACTTCCTTATAACTTATAGAAAAATGATCAGCTTCAGGGTAGTAACAGTAACGGCACTTCATCACACCACCCTATCACTGATTTTTTTCCTATAACAGCAACCAGTGTTTTTTTCCCCCCTCACACACTGGTTAAGGCTATGACTTTAATAGCCAGTTAGCATCACTTTAATAACTCAAACTCCCCTGAGATGATGTTTATAATAATTGTTTGTAATGATGTTTGATATAGCTTTATACACACTGCAGGCATTCCTGTGCACAATCCCTTTATCTGTGTCAGATTTCTGGACTGCTGCTCGGATGTGAAATGAGCTGTAGATTAAAGCAGCTATAAGCAGACATGACTTCTCACTCCCACTGACATCAAAGTCATCACTGCACCGCACGACGCTGAGCGAACTGACGAAGAACAGACACACTAATCACTCTGTTCTGCTAAATCACCTGAGTGACACTTCACAGATATATACACATATAAAAGCAAAGACAGAGAGAGAGAGAGAGAGAGAGACTCATAGAGAGAGAGAGTGAGAAGCAAAGATAGACAGAGAGAGAGAGAGTGAAGAGAGAGTGAGACAGACAGAGAAAGGGGGAGAGAAACACTCATAGACAGAGAGTAAGAAGGCGAGACAGAAATATATATATATATATATATGTAGAGAGAGACAGTGAAGAATGAGACAGACACAGAGACTGAAAGACAGGGAGAGAGAGAGAGAGAGAGAGAGACTCAGAGAGAGAGAGAGAAGGAGAGAGAGACAGTGAAGAGTGAGACAGACAGAGACAGAAAGAGAGAGAGGGACACTCATAGAGAGAGACTGAGAAGGAGAGATAGACACATAGAGAGAGACACAGTGAAGAGAGAGTGAGACAGACACAGAGACAGAAAGAGACAGAGAGACACTCAGAGAGAGAGAGTGAGACAGAGAGAGAGAGACTCTCATAAAGAGAGACTGAGAAGGAGAGATAGACACATAGAGAGAGAGGCAGTGAATAGAGAGTGAGACAGACACAGAGACAGAAAGAGACAGAGAGACACTCAGAGAGAGAGAGTGAGACAGAGAGAGAGAGACTCTCATAAAGAGAGACTGAGAAGGAGAGATAGACACATAGAGAGAGAGGCAGTGAAGAGAGCGTGAGACAGACAGATAGACAGACAGACAGACACACACACACAGAGAAAGAGAGAGAGAGAGAGAGAACACTAGGGGGCAGTGTTGCATTGTACCAAATCGGAATTCATGGGGGAAAAAAAAAAAGAAGCAGAAAGGTTCATGTTTAACTGTAGTAAAAAGAGTAACAAAATAAATAAATAAAAAAATAAAATAAAAGGCAAATTACTTGATGGAATGTGTAATAAAATTGTTTACACTGATCCTGACAGAAAAAAAAGTTTTCAGACTTTAACATATAGAATAATATGTGATGTATTTAAGGGTGTTTCTAGGATGGAGGTGCCATTTGTGTTCCACTGATATCATATTTACAAATCTGTATGTACAGTGAAGATAAAAGACATTTTAAACACAGGTACAGTTTCCCTGAGCCAGGCTGTTGTCCCCACATGCTTCAAAACTACCACAATTATCCCGGTCCCTAAGAAGCCATCCCCATCCAGCTTTAAT
>CM075025.1:3182760-3206539 GCA_037576675.1 Pangasius sanitwongsei
TCTGAGGGAAATGAAATTTCAATCCTCTGTGTGTCCTGTACATATAGCAGAATTGACAATAAAGTTGACTTTGACTTCTCAACAGCCTGTGTGCATCTTTCAGATAAATCGCTTCAAACCTTCACAAAACCTACAAACTCTCCAGCATTCATCCCAGCTCTCTATAGCTCCACTTTGCCTTCAGATGTCATCATTATAATGCTTCATATTCAAATCATATGATTTCTGCATTAATGTGTGAATCCATTTAACATCTCACATGTTACATTCCACGAGTCGTCCATTACAGGTTATGAAAATGGACATTGTAATTTTGTTCATTCACTCAACATTAGCCCTTATGAAATATTTGTAAAATTACATGCTCAAAAGTTACAGGCAGAACAGGAAGTTAAATCATCCGAATTTCTGAAAATTACAGGAAGAAGAAACGAAAGTTCTCCTTTTTGTTTTTTTTTAAATTTCTTTTTCCTTTTTCAGTGATATAGACTGACGAGGTCCCTGATATTACAACCCTGTTACGCAAAATACAGAAAATATTAATTCATTCTTTTTACAATTTTTTAAATTATATCATTAGGATGTCTTTAATAGAATCATGGATGATAGTTAATCACATTTTGTGTATTTGCCAGTTCTCTGCTGAAAAACTCACTCCTGTTGTTCATTTAAGAAGAAAACGCAGTGACGAGACCTTATTAAAAATGAGATTGAGATGCCTGTTTTCTTATAGACAATGTTGAAAAAGTCAATTTAGAAATTTAATTTAGAAATTAAATTGTTAGGTTTAAGAGTTTGAAGGCTAAATGGCACCGTAACCAATAATTGACCATTTCATGTCAGAGTGACTTTGTGAAAAAAATGCCAAAACCACGTCATTTCTGTAAATCCACATGTGTAAATGTGGATCTTTGCCTGACCTTTTCACTCTCTCCCTCTAAAAATTCCTTGCCGCCTCTGTTTTTGACACTGTTTTAGAAGATGGGCTGTTTAAAAGTGCACAACTGCTCCATTTAGTTTTTCACCTTGTGCTTTCTGGGTCTCTTCCCAGTTCCAACACTGTCCAATACTCTCACTTGCTGCTGATTGATGCCATTTTCTCACGACATGTAACTCAGATGCTGGAGGTGTGCACACAGCTCCCGTGAAAGCCGCAATTACCCATAAACTCCTTCTCGTTATCTCAACACACATACACGTGCGTGCATCTTCACAGAAGTATAAATCAGCTCTAAACCATCACGATTATCCCTAATTCCTCTACTCGGATGTCAAAACATTTTTTTCGTAACCAGCGAGAGGTTACAGCTTCTCTTTAACCAAACATCCTGGGATGATAAGCTTCAGACGCAAACCTGACGACAGAAATCGAAAAGACTTTCTCCTTCTCTCATTATATTTAATAAGATGACAGCTGGGATGGTGGTGTAAATTATTAGTGCTATATTATGAAAAGAAAAGGAATAACCTTCTCATTACTAGATTAGAATATCAGTTAGCACGAGAAAGAAATAAAACACTTGGAAAATATCCAGCAACGAGCTGACTTACTGTTACCACCCAGAAAAAAGTAAATACTTATCAGTAATAACAAGATACTGTTCTTGTAATAATGAGGTGTTTTTCTAATAATAATGAAACGCTTGTAATAACAAGATGATTTCTAATAAATGAGATACATTGTTATAATGAGATGCTTTCTAATAACACGACGTTTTCTAATAATAACAACTTTTCCCTTATAACAAGAGAGTTTTAAAATAAGACACTTTTCCCATCAAAACAAGATGCTTTCTAATAACAGTGAGATAATTTTCTCACAATAATGACTTGTTTTCCTGAAATAACAAGATTTTATTAGTAATAACGAGGTACTTTTCTCACAACAATGACGCTTTCTCAAACAGCAGCTAGATAAAATGAAATACATTCCTTGAAAAAACAAGATGTTTTCTAATAATAATGAGATACTTTTCTCATAATAATGACGTGTGTTCTAATAACAAGATATTTTTCTTGTAATAATGAGATGTTTTCTGATAACAACAAGGTACATTTCTAATGATAACGAGATATTTTTCTCATGATAACAAGACGTCTTTCTTGTAATAATATAATGCTTTCTAATAATAATAAGATATATACAGCACATAACAAGATCCTGATGAGAATTGTTTTCCGTGTATCAATGCACTTCTGAAGCATTTCGCCAGCTAATATTAAATGGCAGTGAAAACCCCACAACGAAAGATTAATTACAATCCTGAAACAGAAAGCTGAGGGTCAGGAAAGCAGAATTACACATCACTGCAACTTTCAACCTTCTTTTCACTGCTGTGTTACAGTTAGTCCTCTCTCATTATCACACAGTGAAAAGACCCACATGTGAAACAAGGGCGGGCAGAAGAAATGATCATCACCTCTACTTTCAGCACAGACCAACGCAGCCCAAGGAAACTGAAGAAGAATTGAGCAAAATGGGTGTCTGACCTCAAGGGGGACTGGACGAACATCAGTAACAGTGCTAACACCACGGCCTGGACATAATCCGATTGTCTGATAAATTCAGAGGAAAAACAACTGGAGCAGCCTAACACCCATTTCCTTATGATTTAAAACAGGATATGACACATGGCACACTTTGCAATTTCTTTATAAAACGTTATGAAATGGTGAACAGTGATGTTGTTTTGCAATACAGAATATTAACCTCAGAGCCACCACTACTCCGTTTTACACTGTTTAATGTACTATTTGCGTTTTAACAAGCTAAAATGTTAAGCTAAGTATGCTCCTTTTTCAGGTTTTGTATATTCTGTTACATGTAAGCAAGCTACGTAAGCCTTGACATAAGCATTTCAATGTAAATGTTGTGACATACTGTGCAAATGATACAGTATAAACTTGACTTAAAATGTTTTATTTTTTAATTTAATAAAGGGCCCAGAATTGAACCTTGAGGCACTCTGCAAAGATATCGAGTGATAATTAAAACTACAAGCTTCCACTACAGTGTAATATTCCAAACCACGTAACATGGTAAGACGTTAACCAGTCTAAGATGTGTCAGTGTGACTCATCTAAATCTATGTTGTGGTCAGCTTTCTGGAAGTCAGCACTGAGATGTCTAAGAAACCAAAAATAGACCGATTACTCAAGTCTCTTTTGGCACTTTTTTAAAAAATGATTAATATTTTTTTTACGTGAACCATCTCGGCTTTTATAGCAGGTCCTCTCTTGCGTCTTATCCAAGCACATGCATTTATGTCAGTTGTTTAACTGATGGCAGCTTATTGACCAAGGGAAGAGATTTACAGACTTTCATAGATTTTTCTTTTTTTTTTTTTTTAACTCTCTTTTGTCTCATTAGCAAACTGTCAACATGGCCCTAGTCAAAAGTAACTAATCATTAATGGTTAAGTATTAAAAGGTAACCGTTGTCTCCATTCAGTCATGTCAGTCGCTTATCTAGATCTTTGTAACCAAAAAATGTAGCTGGACAGATTTTAGTTATATGCCTCAACCTTAAACCTCAGACTCTAAAATCATTTAAATATGTAAATAGGCACATTTCAGTACTATGCTAGGTCTCAAAACTGACTGAATTCTTTAGGTTATTTATCTTACGGTAATCTTTGAACAGCTTGGACACTAACTTCTCAGTTATTTTTAGAAAGCTAGAAATATGAATAAGTGAAAAGGTGTACACATTGCCTGCATGTGTGGTTGGAGAGTAATTGATTTATAAGAACAAATGATCACTGTGTTTTCTTAGCAGTTGTTTCATCACTTAAAAATGCCTGAAAGGCAATACATTTACCAGGTTTAGATATGAAGGGAAGGGTTTATCTATCTCACGGTTTTTGTACATAGTGAGCACCAGTTTAATACTGAGCATTTTTGAATACGTATTTATGGAATCCGTATTAACCTGATTAGTGTTAACTATTGTATCTGTATCTGCTTAGTGCTCCAAATATCTGTATCTGTATTCAGAGTTTAAAAATTCTGAAGGGGCCTGGCCTAAACTGGTAGCTTTGTTGTTAAATTAAATATAAATCCTTAAATATAAATCCTAGTCTTGTAGCCTAATTTAAAATGGAAATGAATAAATACTGTAAGAGCCACACATACCCTGTGAACCTTTCTGACAAACTTTCTAAAACAATAGTGTGCCTGCTATTCATGCCTGTATTTGGACATATTATCTGTTAGGGTCATGGTGGAGCTGGAGCCTGTCTGAGGAACACTGGGCCCGAGGTCGGAATACATCCAGGATATAGGACAACATTCCATCACAAGGTGGCACACACATACACTCTAACATGTTCATTTACACCTGGGACCAATTTAGTGTAGCCAATCCACCTCCTGGCATGTTTTTGTGAGGTGAGAGGAAACTGGAGAACCCAGACAAAACCCATGCAGACCCTGGGAGTACATGTGAAGCTCCATACAGGCAGTAAGCTCAGGATTGAACCGAGACCCTGGAGCTGTGAGGTGGCAATGCAATGTACTGTACTGAACATTATTAAATGTTTTTGTAAAGAATTATGGCAAACTGTTGGCTTTGTGTGCCTTTATTATTGAGTGTAAATAATAAATGTGCCTTTAATATTGAGTGTAAAAAACTGTTTTGAACCCAGGTGAGCTCCAGAAAAGAGACCTCCAGGGTTCCTCTGGTCCTGAAAACAGTTGTCTTGTGTTCTCTTCAATGAATTTGGGTTCGACTGCACCATCTGTGAAAGCAATTCACTCCTGGGACTGGGTGTTATATTTCATAATTCTGGTCTGTCAGGTTACTTCATGGTTCAAGTTTCTGAGTGGCAGAGAAAAGCAGGATGTGGTCTGTTAAATATATGGAGTGAAGACAGTATTCGCAGTGTGCGCTTTGGAAGAAACATTTCCTTGTAAAACCAAACCTGCGATGATGGCGCACTCCTCCAAATACATCCAGATTTATGCTGAATACAAACTTTTGCATTTGGGCTACAATGAATAACAAATGTTCCCCATTACACCACTGCACTGTTCAGTTCTCACTGCTGATTGGTCAGAAGGTGTTGATTAGTTTTCTATAACGGCAGTGCTATAATGCGCTTGCTTTAATATGTCATTGTTTCTACAGTAACAACTTATACAGGGAATTGTATGGAAAACACATCACATAAACAGATGTTTTCTTCATGTTTTTGTAGTGTTGTTGGAAGGAGTCTCCAGTGTCAGCACGTTTTCTGCCAGGGAAAAGTCTTCAGGAGGGGTTTACGCTTTCCGGTTTCTCTTTAACATGACAAGCTGTGCTTTTTTTTTGTCTTCATGAGAGAGAAAAAAAGAGAGGCTGGTGAGGAAAGCAGCTATAATGTAACTGATAGCAGAAACCTCTTTCACAGCATTACATGTAACTACAGTATAAAGGAAGTAAAAAGTACATTATGTAATTATTTAATAAGTGTGAAAAGTGTAATTATTGGGAAAATGCTGTGGTATAAGAGGAATAAAACACTTCAGGATGTGCTGTTATAGGAAAATACTCTATTGGTACTGGTAACAGTAATTCAGCTTCATCATAGCGCCCCATTGTTGGTTATTTTCCTATAATAGCATGCTCCCAATACCATTCCGTTTGCACCTATATTTGGGTGTTGTTAAACGAAATGTGCTTTTCTGTGATACAGACAGGAAGCACTGTTCTTATTTCCTGTGGAAATTCTGACAAAGATGAAATTACTCATCGAGTCATCGTCATGATTTGTAACTAGTCGGGAAAGATGTACTTGTTAACATACAGACATTCATAAGAAGCTAATATGAGTTCCTCTGGGTTATGGATATTTACAAAGGACCAAACATGCAAACATATGCTTTTGGCTTTATTAGGAGCGGAGCACATTTCGCCAGCCAGGCGAAGAACTGACGGCTCATTAGTCATGTCCGTTGGACTATGTCAAGCATCATATGTTGATCTGAGCTCCAGGCCACAGCAGCGCTCGCAGATGATGAAATATTTTGCTAAGCAATAAATTATTCCAACTGAGGATTTAGGAATGCCTCTTGCTACAGGATTTCGGGTACAGAATGGCACTGTTACCCCAGGGGGTCATTCAGAGGCTTAGAAATATGGCCATGATCTTGAATGAAAATCAAATGTGTGCATGTTTATGTTTCAGTATACTGTGCTCCTCTGGGCCAGATAAAAAAAAAAAAAAAAAGAATGACTGCAAAGAATTTCTCATGTCTGAACAAAAAACAGTTTCCCTCAGGATTTGTTTATTATGCGCACCACTAAACAGATCCATGAATAATTATTCAGTTTCAATTTCAGTACCTTTTTTTGATATTGTGCGTCTTTTTGATATATTCCCTACATTACAGCTATGGGATGTTTCATGGTTTATGAATATTGTTCAGCTTGAATGAAGGCTGTGGTTACTGATGCAGGTTTTAGAGCTAAATGCTATGCTTACTGACCCTCCTCAACTGATATATTTTGAAAAATACATCCCATAAGGTAATAAATGGAGCTCAGATTTAAGCTGCACACATAATGGTTGCAATGTGTTTCTTTATTTACACTGCACATTGTGTATGATGTGGTACGCCATTTAAAAAAGCCTTTACAATGACGTACAACATCTTTCGGTCTTTTATGTCTTTTACACCATGTTTGATCTTTAACACACCATATACTCTCATGATGGAATATTTCCATCCGACCCATAGGCAAAAAGTGTGATGTTTGTATGTAATCTCTGTTTATCTTGCACAGAGGCAGTTAAATGTTCAGTTATTCGTGCAATTATCCAGCTGATCATGTAGCGGCAGCGCAATGAATAAAATCATGCAGATACAGGTCAATAGCTACAGTATTTCAGAAATTGCTGAGGATAATAGCCAGACTGGTTTGAGTTGACAGGAAGGCTATGGTAACACAAACTGCCACTCTCTACAACCGTGGTGAGCAGAAAAGCAGCTCAGAATGCACAACCCATTGACCCTTGAGGCAGATGAGCTACAACACCAGAAGACCACATTGAGCTCCACTCCTGTCAGCCACAAACAGGAATCTGAGGCTACAGTGGGCACAGACTCACTGAAACAGGTCGGTTGACGATCAGAAAAATGGTACTCGCTCTGATGGTACTCGAATTCTGCTGTGACATGCAGATGGTAAGGTTAGAATTCAGCATCAAAAGCATGAATCCATGGACCCAATGTGCCTTGTGTCATCGGTTTAGGCTGCTGCTGGTGGTGTAATGGTGTGGGGAATGTTTTCTTGGCAAATGCTTGGCCCCTTAATACCGATCGAGAGGTCACAATTTACCATATAATAATGGCATGATAATACGCAGTGTCACAGAGTTGTCTCAAGCCGATTCCGTGAACATGCCAATGAGTTCAGTTTACTTCAATGGCCTCTCCAGTTACCAAATCTGAATCCAGTAGAACACCTTTGGGATTGGTAGAACAGGAGAATCGCAGCATGAATGTAATGCAATCATATCAAAATCTCAAAGGAATATTTCCTTTATTTCCAATAAAGTTGATAGTGAGTGTTTTGGAAGTCTTACTGTTGCTTAGGACAAGTCTGGAAAAAAAATGTAATAAAAATTAGCCACCGTGTTCCCTGACAATAAGAAAAATTCTGTTTTTTTCTCTCTGCCTGCGAGAATTTTATTGTTAGCAATATGTAGGCACCTCTGCAAGGCTAATCACTGAGGAGATGAACAAGCAGTTTTAATGCTTTGGTTTTTCCAAAGTACTTTCCCCAACATTCCGATGGCATAAATCAGGTTTTAGACAACGCCTTTGGAACATGATGTGGGCTAATTCAGCTAAGTACAGCTTGAAAACCCATTCTGCTTAGCCTGTTATAATTATATAATCATGCAGCCGAAATGATCAAATAATTGGCAAGGCTTCTGGACCAGACTTCACCTCATTCCTAATTGTGTTTACTTAGCAACAGGAAATCCCTCTCACATATGTACAGGTGTTGACTTAATCTTATTTGGAATATGAAATAAAACATTAGCCCCGCAATACTCATAATGCACGATTCACTCTTCCCAAAGCTCCTAATGCTCTCCAGATTTTTCCACATTTTGAAAGTGGAATATCGTACGCTGAGCCCCCAGTCTGGAGTCTTTAAAGTGTCAGGAGTGCAGAAGGCCTGACAGGAGTTTTTTTTTTTTTTTTGTATGCTGACAGGTTTAATGTGGAACAAGGAAACCTCAGTGCGTGCGAACGGCACTTTCAACAGGATTTGGCTCTTGAAGAGCAGACTCTATTGTAGGAATGCTGAGAACATAAACTCCACTATCTATTATGTGTTTGAGTTTTTATGAAGATTTTACAAAGCGTCATGATGCATGGTCAATTCTTATGCCTCCAAATCATCACAAAGAGTCCTGCAAACATCAACTTGTTCACGCACACCTCTGATGAGTACACAACATATCAATATGAATCTAAACACTTGACATTTGTTTAATTTATATCTTTATTTGGAAGAATACTCCAAGATCTCTAAAGAGCTCTTTCTGAGCGTTGGGCCAAACATGGAGTGCTGTTTTTCGAGGTTGATTTACAGTGTTTGATGTAGGTTGGAGACTCCTTATTTGTGCTATTTAATGAATGTTTACTGCTTTTGTCCCATTTTGCGATTACACAGAATGTCCATTTTTGTTTGCCCTTGTCACATTTTTCCACCAACCACGAACACCACGACAAAAACAATAAAACTGGAGCCTCAGTCCAACTGTTCCAGCCAATTGGCCAAATTCAAACGCACTGGGTGCCATAAATTTTATCCTTTGTTAATGTTCATGGTTATTTTTGTGAAGCTCTTGTGGCTCCCTTCACTTGGTGAAAGTATGGTAGCCCTAAATCACACAAGCAATCAAGGTCATGTGTCACATTATTTAAAAGTTTTCAAATAAACTTTGACCTGCAGCTGAAGTAAAAATCTAGCTAAGTGTAACTTTCTTAAAGTGACACATTTGGCATGATGGCATTTTATATTCCAGATGTTCAGATGCCAAATGTGAAATGTCACAGTTCATTAAGGGTCAGAGGAATTTTTGCACCAAATTCCATTCGATTAATCACCAGATATTTAAGCTGCAGGACACCTTCTTATAAGACCCTCCCAGGAAAAATAGAACCAAAGTAGAGATGCATGATACCACTTATTCTTTTCCAACAGTGATACTGATACTGAAACTTTGAGTATCAGCTGATATTAACACCCATTCAATAGTTTTTTTTCTTTAAAAACTACTAAGATTTACTTTTTTTTAAATGAAACACCCGAAAAATGACCCAAAAAAAATAGTCACTTACACATTAAGTATAATGTTAAAAATCCTAACAAAAATATACTCAAGTCTCTTCATATATAAACATTTACAAATCCTTTCCAAACCCAATTTCAATCTTTTCCATTTGTGACAGGATCAGATCAATATCAGAGCCACCATTTTTTGCTGATATTGGCCCAATACCGATCCTGGATATCAGATCGGTCTCATGTCTAAGGCAACGTAACAATGCAGAAGTAAGATTTCTTTAGCAAAAATTAACAAAAGAACAAGAAAACGAAAAAACAACCACAGATAGATAGATAGATAGATAGATAGATAGATAGATAGATAGTGGGGGTGTACTGATCAGACAATTTGGATCAATGCATTGATTTTAAAGGCAGTGATTGAAATGAAGGCAACAACCTTAAGTTGATTATCAACTGTAACTGATTCTAAATCGATTGCTATTTAAAAAAGGGCCGACTTCTGGTGTGTAAAAATAAATCCAAATTTTTAAATCGATGTGTAAATAATTTAATAGGCTAGCCAGGTGATTTGCCTGCAGCTCTGCTACGTTTAAGATAGTCGTTTTCTACGTTATCATCGTTTGCAAATTAGAGGTAGGCTACACAGATTCTGAATAAAGCTGGTCACATACTGATCAGAGGCTATTAAATCATGTTTGTCATCAGTTATATGCATAACACCAGATGTGTGAACACAAGCTCATTATGAGTGGGAGAGACGACTCCGTGTGAGTTTACAAAGAAATGGCAATCATATAGAGGAAGTTTTGTAAATAAAGTTACAAGTTTTTTGTTTATACTGTAGCTGAACCATGAAGTTAAGGGTGGATTTGCGTAAGTGATTATTTTTCCTGTTAAGACACAGATCTCTGTGAAAAACTGCAATTTAAATGAAGTTTTCACACCAAATACAGTATTTTCTAAATTATTAATCAATATGTAATATGATCTTTCACGATGTGGGTGCCATCCCAGACTTAGCACTTGTTATATGAATGTGTCGATTTTGTAAATTGTAATGAACTAAAATGGATTTCAAACATTGACTTGTTACTAACCACTCTTACAGTCCATCTAATTCCAACACCACAATGTCAACAACAGAACAAGCAACAACCAAGTGCCTATTTGTTTATTATTAGATGGATATTAATATGTTTTAAGTGTTGTTACACTGAAAATCTAAGTGCATTAGAGGGGAAAAAGGCGTCCGAGTGAAAAGGGTGAATTTGAGAACACATGCACGCTTTCCAAACATGAGCAGAGCAAATTCATGCTTCCAATCTTGTGCATGAGCAAAGCAAATACGGTGCGTGAGTGTGGATGTGCGGTTTTGTTTGAGAGCAAAAGAAATCTGTGCAAGAATCGTGATTATGTATGAAAGCAGGGCTTTTTTATTGAGATAGAGGCAGTATAAATAATCACGTATGGCCCCATGGGACCTTGTAAGAACGCAGGATGTTTAAAAAAAATATAGATTTTAAAAAGTAGGTGGAAAGTAGGATGTTGTTTATGTCAAAACTAACAGCCCTGCATTAAAGAATTAATGAATAAAGCTCTTCACTTTTGGCATCAAGTTAACACCATAATAGTGTTGAGTTCCTGACAAAATTTGTAGAAATCCATAACAGACTGTGGTTTTTGTTTACCACTTTGACGTGATGTTTATTCTGTGCTCTGAATGATCCCCTCTAATGTTCCAAGAATGAGATACAGGAGGTTATAACACCGTGAAACCATCGGTGCTGCTGCGCTGATGTACCGACAAGCAGCTCTGAGCAATCTCAAATACTTAGCTGTCCTGTATGTTAATAATAACTCTCGCTGTGTTTCACACAGTCTAATGAAATCTTCTTCCCCACATGTCTTTGCCATGGGCAGTACGAGCATCTGTGCACTCTCAAATATTGATGTAGGTATCACAGGAATTTCATTATCAGCTGTGGGATTAATTACTGCAATGCAATATATTGCTTCAGTAAAGTTTACCATATGCAGTGTATGTATTAATGCAAAAGCAAACACATAAGTAAACCTGACAACACCCTACACTCGTGGACAGTCAATTTAAGGCAGATCTATATATAAGATGTCAATCACCATCAAATGACTTTAGACATTACTGCAATTGAACATAAATTATTATCCTAATTTATTTTACTTTCTAGACTGCCATTCACAATATAGGATGTCTTTGGTATTTCTTAACAAACTTTCTAAGTAAAATTAAATAAAAAATTAAATTTTTTTACACTCTAGTGTATTTGATTCACTTCATGACACTGGCTTCATTATTCAATTCCATTCTCAGAATATTTTGAACTAAATTTCTAATGAAGAAAATGATGACTGAAAAGACTTTTTATTTCTGAATCATAAACAATGCAAAACAATGTGCATTTTTGTTTGTATAAAACTAACTAAATAAAAAATGCCTATGAACAGTGGTTTAATATTGTAAACAAAATGCATTACTGGTTCACCAAATAGAGCTCCAAAGTCGGCTAAAATGCCTGACTTCCGTGGCCTCTTTCTCAGGCACCATAGATCACAGCAGTGCAGGGCTGGTGCAGGGCTGATTCCTTACAAAGCTAACGAAGAGCTCTTTTTAACTGTTATAATGTGGTTGTGTAACTGTATAATGTATAATGCCATTATTGTTATCCGGAGCTATCACTTCACAAATGCAGGCGATTCCCTGTAATGGCTCAGGCTCACCACATTAGAACACGATCATGTGACCAGCGTGCGCTCTACAAATTTGAACTCTATCGGTTGTGCAATTTGGGACCTCTGGTGTTCAAACAGTGCAATTGCACTACATGCCTAATTAATAGAATGCTGATGTGAATCACACATTTCCACAATGCACATCACCATGACGTTACGTAGCGCCATCACCCGAGACAGATTTGAGAATTCAGTTGCGTTGTGGTATTAAGCTATCTTAACTTTGAAAATACATGAGCTTAGATTTTATGCCATAAACATCTTTAATTGAATGATCCAGTGGTTTTTAAATCTACTTATCTATAAGTTGTGGCCAGTTATCATGGACAATTTCTATCATGCATTTCTTTCAGCTTAGATCACTCTCCATAATCAAACCATTTCTCTCCTCACATGACCAAGAAAAAGTTGTTCTTTCTTTTATTTCATCTCTTCTGGATTATTGTAATGCCTTGTATAAAGGACCGGCCAGTCATCTGTCACACGTCTGCAACTCAGCTACTTTCGGAGTCAAAGAAGAGGGATTATATTACACCAGTTTTAGCTTCCTTTCATTGGCCCTAGTTAATTTGAGGATTCAGTATAAGGTTGTATTGTTTGGTTTCTTCCTCCATAGCAGTCATGCTTTGCATGCATACTGCATTCCTTTAAGGTCTGTCACACGGTTTGTGTTGACTGTTCCTCAATCTCAAATAAAACAGAAAGGTGAATGTGCATCTTCTGTTGCCTTTTCAAATGGCTAAATGCATATTATACAGTATGTGTATAGTACATTTGCATATGTAAATGTCTGAAGTAACTGCACTGCAAAACATATCTTAACCAGTGAAGATATCTTGAATATAGGAAAAGCTATCTTATATTTCTCATTATGAGATTATTATATAACAAATATAAGACCATTAAGCCTATATTTAGCCTTACATATTTACTAATTTCAAACTTAAAATGATCTTATTCTATTGGCAGATAATTGTGGTTCTTTCTGGAAATAAATGCTTGAAATAAGCAAAATTATCTGCCAGAATCAGGCAAATTCAAGCTTGAAATGAGTAAAATATCTAGAAATCGGCTTAATCAGTTTATATTGGTTTACTCAAGAGAGATTTTAGTTGAATTTGCCTATTCAAGATATTTTTACTTGTTAAGTTACCCATTTTTTTGCAGTGTGGTGGAAAATACCTGTTTATCTAGCGCTTTGTACAGCACTTTGGTCAACAGACATTGTTTTAAATGTGCTTTATAAATAAATAGGTAGCTAATGTTCATCTTGCGAAATGACAAATGAGGGGATAAATGAAAAAGTTTTAGACTTGAGCAGAACTCTCTAACTAAAAACTTTATCCTAAATGAGGTAATATTTGTAAAATGTGCTCATTAATTTTCTTCTTGCCTCATTATAAATAAATAAATAAAAAACCCCACAAATTTGTGTTCTTTCATGAAGACAAAAAGCCTTTCACTTTTTTTTTTTTTTTTTTTTTTTTTTTTTAAAGAAGTCATTTAAGTTTCATTAAACAGGATGCAGTCTGCACCGAATGAACTGCTGGATTTCTATTAACATAATTAAACAGATGTGTTAATCAACTCTGAGCATTAGTGACGTTGTAGTTAATGGGTTTAGATTTTTTTTTTTTTTTAACACAGATGATAAATTGGCAAACAGCTTCACTGGAATGCAAATAATTACCTGTTTAAAGTTCTGCTGCACTTCAGTTAGAGCACACTGGCAGACTTAAACAAATCATGAACTATGATCCTCATGACATATTGGAATTTAGCAAATCTGAAATTACGTTTCTAAAAGATTATATTACACTTGTATATAGCATCATGTATGCAAGCAGGTGGTAGTCATGAGTCATGAGAAAATGAACATATTGTAAGGATTTTCACATGAATATGATGTGTACATGTGTAGTTACTGACACACATATCATATTATACTTCTAGAGATTGATCTATATGTTTGTATGAAGTATGACGAGACATTTTTTAAAAGACAGAGGAGTCGTGGAGCGTGAGCATAAATTTCCGCCTTTGGCCTAAGTGCTCTGCCAGCTTGAAACTTGTGATTCATTATTCTTTGAAGCAGAGTCATCATGCCTTTAATTTGCTTCTGCCCCACGATAAGGACAAACACAGAACTCCATTTTCACACTAAAAGAGTTGAGGCCTAAAGGAATGGAATGCTGGGTGTCATGTCATCAGCGGAAAATAATCAACGACGTGGTGACGTGATGAAGCAGACTTACTGTTCCTGTTCATTTTTATATTAGACAATGACATATTGTTTTACATTTTATCCATTTATAGTTACATTCAATATTGTGGAACATCCACGAAACAAGTTCCTGTTCTCGCTTATGTTATAGCAGCTATAAACTGTCGTTTCCTCACCAGCCTCTCTTTTTCTCTCTGTTGAAGTTAAAAACAATGCAGCTTGAAGGGGACAGCTAGCGTCGTGTAACAGCGGTCATGCTATCTCTTCCCCTCTCTCCGCATGCAGCGTGGTGCTGACAACCAAACAGGTCGCATGTCTTCACCTCCTGATAACACACTCAGCGTTGATTTTTCTCTTTACAGCCTTTGTCAAAGGTTGATTTGAGCTGAAAGCTGTAAAGAGCATGCCATTAATCTCTCGGAGGTCAGAGTGCTGTGAAATTACAGGGGTTTTAGACAGCAAAAGTTTGACACACTGTCATCCTTTTATTTCACACTGGTTCATTAGCCCAGCTCACTGTGGGTCAGCAAGCATTTTTTTTTAACACTCGCTAGTCTCCCAATTTAATGATCAGGAGCAGTGATCAGCTTTTAACGCCCCAACGCTGGAGTGACTCCTTCATACCCTGAACATGCAATGGACACCATATGATTAGGCATATTTTTCTTTGTTGTTAAAATGTATGAATTAGGTTCAAAGTTCAAGCTTCAAGACTCCTTATTTGTCACATACATATTACATACACGTGATGTAATGTAGTGAAATGTTTTTCCTTAGTGCCTCGTCCCACAGTGCAACAATGTACGGAACAACGAACTAGACATACACACTCATAATCAAAACAGAATATAATAAAATCTAGTAGACTATACGATAAAGAAGGTTTAGCAGCCTTTAGAGGAATGTAATGTAGAATATGAATATACATAAATAGAATATGTTTAAAGAAACAGCTGTAGTGTGCAAAAAATTTTAAGAGAATTAAGAGAAAGTCCACTGACTCTGTGTTACAGACACTGTTATTAGGGACAGGAAAAACATGGTATCATTCTACAGAGACAGAAGAATTAGGTGCTTGATATGATGACGTCATGTCAAAAAATATACAGTATGTAAAGGTGAAACTGATGATGCAACACAAAAAGTTTAGTTAATCTTTTTACAAGGGTTCAGTATATAAGGGTATTTATTAAACTGATGTCTCTTTCATTCATTCATTCATTAAACACAATTAGACTACATTTTTAGAAGTGAATATAAAATGACAAGTTAGCTCCTGTTATCACTTATGTTATATAGCAGTCCCATTTTCTCTCTCTCAAAGATAATATAAAAAAATAAATAAATAAATAAAAAAGCACAGCTTGTCATCTTGTCATGTTACAGAGAATACTGACTGTTATAAAGCACTAACACTGGAGACTCCTTCCATAAATGTTAAATAAATGCCTCCTCCCAGAAACCTTCACCATATCAATGAATAAACTTTTTTTTGTTTGTTAAATAACGACATCTTTAATACCTTTAATCCCATCGTTTCGTCTAAATGAATCCCTTTATTATTAGCGTTAGATTATGTGGAGGGTCTGCCATACAAGTCCCTTTGTTACTATGTTGCTAGAGATACAATAACATATTAGAATGAGTGCAGAGCTACTGCTATCGTAATTAATCTTCTTCATGGTGGCTTAGTGGTTAGCATGGCTGCCTTGCACCTCCGGGGTTGGGGGTTTGATTCCTGCCTATGTGCGTGGAGTTTGCATGTTCTCCTCTGGTTTCCTTCCCCAGTCCGAAGATATGTGTTGTAGGCTGATTGGCATTTCTAAATTGTCTGTATTGCGTGAATGGGTGTGTGAGTGAGTGTGCGATTGTTTCCTGTGATGCGTTGGCACCCTGTCCAGGGTGTTTCCCACTTGGTGGCCCGAGTCCCCTGGGATAGGATCCAGGTCACCCCACAACCCTGTGTAGGATAAGCGCTATAGGGAATGGATGGATGGAACTTCTGATCAATTGGATTTGAGAATTTAAGAGCGCTGTGAGAAAAATCTTTTGCCTAAAAAACTGAACCTGATGGAGTTTAATGTGATACTACGCTCTTGCTGTAAACGATGTTTTATGCTTTACATATGTTTTCATATGCTTTTACACTATTAAAGCCGTGTGATCAGAGGATGGAGTTTCAGGACATCCAAACCTTTCAGGTTAAGAGTCAAAGTAAGACGTTCAGGAGGAATAAAGGAAGGAAGTGCCAGAAGCACATTGCAGACTGTATGATCTGACTTCTCTCATATGCTTCCTCATTTGTCATGGTTTTCCTGCAAGCCCTAAGTGCTAGGTTATTATTTTACAGTGGACCTGCTTTGTCTTGTAGGGGAGCTGGAAAAAGAGAAAGAACAGACCTGTCTCTTGGTGATGAGGACCTGCAGGGGGTACTGGCACTTTCAAAACTCTTTGGTAGATTCTCTCATTTTTTGGCAGTGTTGGAATTTGGGAAAGAAATTGTGTTTAAATTTAAAGACTATCTTTTCCACATTTTGTACCGTTACATCCGGGAACTGAAATGGACTTAATTGGAATTATATGTCATGAATCTGCGCAAAATATCCCATAATATTGAATCGAGAGAGAAAGCGTGGTTGCGTGGTTATTGTGAAACCCATAAATTAGCTCCGTTGCGCTAAAAAAGTAACTGTAACGGACAGGACTCAGAAGAGTGGTTAGGATCCATGTGAAGGAGGTTTATGAACAATGAAAAATATCCAGAGTCCAAAATCTACAATGAATAAACAGGCCAGGGTCAAACACAGAGAGTACAATATTTCCATAACAGAGTAACAGTAACCAGGTAAACAGGCAGAGGTAACGCATGGTAATACACACTAGAAGGGCAAATCCAAAACCGGCATATATGGTAATCAGAAGATAAACAATGGTTCTGACCAATTGTTTATCTCCTGATTACCAACTAGCATGAGTCTCCAGAATATGAGGGAGAGTGCCCTCTGGTGGAGTGGCAGTGAACTGTCCTGTGAGGGTGTCACAGTCACATAATTAGAGATTAAAGTTTCACATGATCTCAATATAAATTCATATATTCCTGTAAGGTACCGGAGTTTGTCAGAGAAAATACAAGTCAAGGACAAAGTATCCCAAACTTTTAACATCATGCAGAGTGGCATGAAATTCATCCATTATGTAAAAAATGTAAAGAATATGGCAAAAGTCATAGAAAGCATTAGTAAGAGAAGCAACCAAAAGACCAAGGGTAACGCTCTGCATGATGCTACCACCACTATGCTTCGCTCTGGGGATGGGAGGAGCAGAGTTGGGTTTCTGACAAAAAAGTTACATTTCAGTCTCAGAACAGAGACCAAATGTTTTTTGAGTCTCCAGCATGCATTTTGGCAAACTCTGAACGCAATGTCATGTTTTTCCCCAATAAAAGCAATCAGGTAATCAGGTAAAGGAGGGGATTAGTCAGAGAATTAACTAAGAGGCCAAGAGTAACTCTGAAGAAGCTATTTAACAAAAAAAAAAAACCCCATTGAAATCCCAATTGGAGACTGCTGAGACTAAAATGCAACTTTTTGTGCTTGGCACAAAGCTCTATGTTTGGCAGAAAAGCTATATTTGGCAAACACTTATGCAAGGCATCATCTCAACAAATGGCAATTAGAGTACTGAAACTAAGCAGGAAATTTGCTCATACTTCACCTTAAATCAGAATCACCTTTATTGCCAAGTACCATGGGTTTACATGTACAAGGAATTTGTCTTGGTGTACTGGTACTTTACACATTTATTATGCCATTACATCTGTGTATACTGCACACTTTTGGCAGTGATTACTGCTGGAACTTAATCCCTTATAATCAAGATGAATTACAGTAATTAACTCAGTCCATCTTGACTTTTTCTGTTACTATGCTTATGAAGAACTTTCATTGACATAATTGATATAAATGTTAAAACTATCTCTACCCCTAACCTTAATCTCAGTAACCAAAAGGACATCTTGTTGCTCTTCCAGTTTTCTAAATAAAGACTGCAGTTTTCCTTGTGGGAACCGGCCAAATGTCCTCACAAGGACAAAACTGTCAGATACTCCTATCCTTGTGGGGACTTTTGTTTCCGACCAGGATATAAGAACACACATACACACACACACACACCCCCGTACATACACACACACACACACACACACACACACACACACACACATTGGATGTCTGATAAATACATACATCTCTAATCAGATGCTAATTGACATCCAGTCCTTAATCAAAGCAATCTCTAATTGACCCTAAAATGACATCAGAGGCAGACTGATTGTATGTGGAGGGTTGTGTGTATGTGTGTGTGGAGGTGTGTGCGTGATCTCAGATCATCAGATCTCTTAGACTCTGCTAAGGACGCTGATCCGATCCTCACAGTAAGTGAGCAATCTGGAAACTTCTGTTGCACAATATTCAAAACACACAGATGTGTGAGTGTGATCTATGATGAAGACTTGATACTGACATGATCCAAAGTTAATGCAGAGCAAGCTAGTATATCAAATTCTATCAATTCTATAAATTCTATGAATAGTCAGTCACTTTGGATAAACATGTATGGCAAAGTGTAAATGTAAATAGCAGCAGGTGCCTTGTAGACTACCATGAAAAAAAAAAAAAACTTGAACAAAATAATGCAGGGGGAAAAAAAGCCAGGCAATGATCTATTAGTGCTTTAGATTTTACAGTAAATTTAATGATACTGTATATTTTACCATGTAATGATAATAAAGTATTACACTAAGTGCTTTGATACAGTATAATCAGGTAATACTCTAAATATTTTCCCAGAATATCAGGCAGGCTGCGTTATCATACTGTAAGACATATTTAAAGTATTATACTGGTTTAAAAACAATATTTTACAGTATTCTACTGTTTTGAACGAAATATTTTATTGCTGAAAATACATACATTTTTACAGTGTGCTCAAAATCAATAAAAATCCTCAGTGAAACTACCCCCTTACAAATACAACTTCATCAAAACGTTAAGTAGAGGTAACAGAGTAAAACGTAGCACATTACCTGCCACGGCCACCAGCAATGAAGGCTGTCTAATCGCAAAATCCGATAACAAGTGGTCACATCTGAGACAAATGCCAGGCAATCCATCTCGGCTGTCCACTTGTGATTGAAACACCTGAGCCGGATTTTCACACCAGGCTTGGACAGGATCTCAGAGAGACATTCCCATCTTGAAAGTGTTTGATTTAAGGCACAGCGTATAACCGTTATTAGTTTAGCCTACAGCAAGGTCACGGAGAAGCTACACTCCCCTCGCAAATGTATAATGACGCAAAGTAGCTTGTGAATTTACGGTCCCTCGAAATCATTTTGACATGAAGACACAGCGAATATATTCAGGTAGGATTTGGCCTGAGGCCCTGAGCTCCTTCACTCTTGGAAAAAAAATTACTAAACTGTATTTGTTTCTGGGGTGGTGCCATCAAGTGTACATCTTTTGTACGTTAAATATATATTTTTCACATGGAAACATGGACAAAGCTTTTATGGAAAAGGGTAAAAGTTCACTACATGTAATTTTCTTGATAAAAGGTACCTACTAAAGTTAAAAAAGGTAACCCTTTATGGTACCACCACTTAGACATGGAATGATACTGTTATTTACTGTATTTCTGAGAGCATACTATAGCATATAGCCGAATACGAATACATTATTTGGAATTAACAGATAATGTTTTCTAAACAGGGACAAATATAGATATGATTTTTTGTTGTTGTTGAGAAAGCTTGCTAGAAAGGTTCACGGGGCATTTGGTTGACACCAGAGGTGTGCATGGGGACTGGGATCATTTGGGATGCAACATAAGCTTGCAGGACAAGTAAAGACCACATTCATAAACAGGGACAATGCATTTACAGCATTTATTTATTCATCCTTAGTAACTGCCTGGTCAGGGTTGTGGCTAGTTAGGTTACGGGGAAATAGAAGCAACTAAAATTGTTCGAAAATATCGTAGGCAGGTACAAACAAAATTAATAACTGTATGAGTGCTTTTAAAAGAACGGTCCCACACACATCTGTTTAAAAAAAAATCTTCCAGTTTAATCCACGCCCACTTCAGGCTTAAGTCCAAAAATAAGGATACAGATATAGATATGAATATCTGAAGCACTAAACAGATTAAGATAGTGTCTTTGCTTTACAGTAGCATTTTAATCCACTAGAGGAATTATCAGAAATATCACAATTACGAGTTGAATTCAGTCATTGCTGTTGACTTCTCAAGTCTGGTTGGTCAGAAGCTGTTAATTTTCTATAACAGCAGCTCTGACAGTAGTGCAGGCTGCAGGACAAATAACAAGGTTCTATTAATGTGCATGTTTTAATACATTTTACCTGTTTCTATAGTACGAGCTCATTCACATGGCAGATGCTTCGCATTCACAACGACTAAAAAATGTGCTGTTATTTAACAAAGAAAAGCGTATAATTGTTGATATTTGGTGAAGATTTCTGTAAGGAGACGTTTATTTAACAGAGCGTTGTAACTGTCAGAGGTAAAGCTGTAACTTTCTGCCACAGGAAAGTCATCAGAAAAGAGAAGTTAACGCTTTTAAGTTTCTGTGGTACGTGACAAGTTGCATTTTTTTTTCTTATTAACCTCAAGAGGTTAAGAGGTTAGTGAGGGAATGAAAGAGGTTTGAAAAGATGCAGTGATTTCACATGTCTCAGAGGAAGAACATGAGCCTTCACTTAGTCACTACATTTTGGAAATATTTCTGTGTCACTCAAGTACAGTTTCTGTCGATCTTAGAAGAAGAAGAAGAAACTATCAAAACTTAGCCTTTAGCTAACTTGTGTCCAAACTATAGCATTAGCTAGCTATCCTGTCTGTTTTGCTTGTGCCACATAGCTGTCTAGTGTTAGCTACCATTGAAAACTGTAGTGGAGAGATTAAGTAAACATTTTTTAAAACTAAATTAAGTAAAGTTAGCCACTAAAGCTAGGTACTAGCGCTTCTCTTCAGTGAACCAACTAGATTAGCTAACGCTAGCATGGTAATGAGTAGCGCGTTGCATGGTGAGAGTCATGCTTCATTTATAACCTTTATATCTAGTGAAGTTATTTCATAAAAACAACAACAATATTATGTCTCTAATGGAAAGTAATGTAATAGAGCTGGTGTTCACAGATAGCAGTGTAGTTCATAAATCTTCAGAATTTCTTTTTGCATTTGTATGTATATTAAAAAATATATCATGTTTGTCTTTATTGTTAACAGATTTGTTACTAGAGAAGGATCAATAATGATACTGGACATTGGTCCAGACCGATACCAGACTTCGGTCCAGTCAAAATAAATCAGACCGAAAAAACTGTTCTCTGTGAAAATATCAAGAGGAGGAGCTACTGTGTCTTCGTTAGGCTATCCATCCATCCATCCATCCATCCATCCATTCATTCATTCATTTATCAAGTAGATGCTTTATTCTGGGCTGGATGGTGGTGGATCCACGGTCTATCCCAGGAACGCTGGCTTTGAGGTGGGAATACACCCGGGATGGGACACTGTTTCATCTCAGAGCACAGACACATTCAAACACTCATACACACCTAGGGAAAATTTAGAGTCACTACTGACACACAAAGAGAGCATGGAAAACTCCACACACAGAGTACCCTGGACTCAGGGTCGAACTGGGAGGTGGGAGACAGTAACACTACCCGCTTCACTATCATGCTGCCCAGATCTAAATAATTTCCACTGAATAACCTGTGACAGATTGTTGATGTCCTCTGTCGATCACTTCTTAAAAAAAAAAAAAGATTCCTCATTAGCCAAACATAGCCAAAGCTTAATTAAAATATATTCATCATTCACTCTTGAGCTCCTCCAGATGTGTTTCAGAATGCACTTTGGCTAGACAACAAGAATGCTTCAGAATAAAACATGGTTTATAGGAAGCAACATGAGATAGAACGGGAGATAAGGAATGTGCTACTTCATGTCCTCTGATGTGCATTCCATCTTGACTCTACTTTTCCGCCTCGCTTAGAAGTTACCGCATGGCTGCTGCTCATCATTCCACTGACAGGAAACGCACTCGTGAACTCTGACTTGGTTTGGCCGAATTATTCATCATCTCTTCTGTCCCGGCCCACCCAGCGTGCTGTGCTCTCTGTGGAGCCCCGGTGACTCGCCCAGCTGCTGTGTGCAAATCCACAGCCAAATGCGTCCTCCTGTCCAGCACCATGGATAATGAGGTTAGTCTGTTTGACAAACACATTCATTCAAGCTTCATTTAGCCCCAGGCCCACTCTATTTCACTAGACATCCTGGAAAAATCTAAGGTCGATCATTAAGACGCGTGTTTGTACACCTCGGCCAGCGAATTGGACAAACAAATTATTTGTTGAGGCTGAAAATATCTTTCTAAGAAGTGTCTATTCACGTCATTGATGGGTTTGAGTGGTATTGGGCGAATACACGGAAACGTCATGTTTTAGCTTACTCGTGCGAAAGTGAGAGCTAACCTGCAAACAAAAGGAACACAAGGTTCTTTAGAAATGGCTTGGTTTGAATAAGAATAACGGTGTAACGCAATGTCATTCTCTATCTGTATCTGTTTATTATGGAAGAGTTTATTTTTTTGAGAACACTGGGGAAAAAAAACCCCTAAAAGTACACCAATCGAGTTCATAATTATTCTCAGCTGGACATGTGCTCAGAACTCGGCAGTTATTATTATTATCTGCATTTACTACATATGATCACGTAACGTATATCTGAGATTTTTATTTTTACTACCTGCATTTACTACACATGATCAAGTAAAGTATATATTGTGGCAGTTAGAACTTTCGCAAAGTTTAGATTTGAACTGATCCCCGAGATGTTATAGTATGTTACAGACTGAAGTATTGCCTACATGCATGTTTAGATTGTGGACATACACTACCAAATGAAACATGAATATTGTATTTAGTAGATATAAAAAAATATTGCTATTCATATCTGTATTTGCATCTGTTCAGACAATGTTATCTGCTCATTCCATATAACATATTTGTGTTCAGTTACACTCCTATGACAGAACACGGAGGGCGCTTTACCCTCATATGCACCTTATTTTTGTTTTAATCAGCCTGATGTAGTACACGCTTAATAGTATATGCAAATTCCTCTTGGATGTGTTATTAGATATTTTTCATATCTTATTTAAGAAACGCATTAAAAAGCTGTTTCTCACTCCCTAATTGCGATTTGCAGCACATCAACACTCAAGTCTGAAAAATGACATGAATAGAGTAATTAGAGTTAGATGAGAACCTTTTACACATAATGATATTGTAATGTCATTTGATCTGAAAGGCTGGGGGGGGGGGGGGGGGGGGGGCGGGGGGGGGGGGGGGGGGGGGGGGGGGGGGGGGGGGGGGGTGGGGGGGGAGAGAGGCGGGGGTGGGGGGGGG
>CM075025.1:3213610-3226919 GCA_037576675.1 Pangasius sanitwongsei
CACAAATCCCCACAGCCACGCCCCAACATCTAGTGGAAAGCCTTCCCAGAAGAGTGGAGCTTATTATAACAGTAAAGAGGGAATAAATCTGGAATGGGATGTTCAACAAGCACATACGAGTGTGATGGTCAGGTGTTCACAAACTTTTGGCTATATAGTGTATGTTTTAAGGGTATTTCAGGCATACAAATTAGTTACAAGCAGAACTAGACTTGTTGGCAGTGGAGGCATCGCCATCGAGGCATTAGTGTCAAGTTTTAGTCTTTTATTTATTTAATTTTTATAGCTTGCATTGCTTGCACAACTGGTTATTTAGTAATTGCAACATAAAGCAGCTCAACATTACACTATTTGGAATTTAGTTACATACTACAAAATTAAAAATGAGAACAAAATTTTTTGTCCCAACACTTGTGTTGCTTATATTATGACTCACATAAAGACATGAATAACAGAGTGCTGAATTTGGCTCAAGTAAACTGTCAGTCATTGACCTTATGTACTGTACGCACAATAATGACAAACCTACAATAGCTGGTTTCAGCCTGATAAGCTATTTATTATTTGTTTAGTCTCATATGTTATTGACTCTCTTTTTATGTGATAAAAAATATACATTATGTGGCCAAAAGTATGTGGACATTCAGTTGTAGTTGCAGACATAACTACATATTTCCTGAAGTCAGTAGAAATTTGAATCAGAACTTGATTTACTGAATTTAATATGCATGTTGTCTACAAAATTTGAGTTTTGAGTTCAAAATTGAGTACATTTTGATATATATATATATATATATATATATATATATATATATATATTCAAACGAAGGCATACACATTTTTAAAATTTAATGTAATGGCACAAATATAATTTCATAAGGAACAAATTGTAAGAGGAGTCATGACGAAGGAGCAGTTCTATTTTAATGAGCATTGAAGTGCTAATTGCGATAATACATTAGGCAGACAGTGTCATGGTGATTATAATGTGACCCAGATGGTGAGGAGTGTACTTATGAAATCAGTATGTCTGATTGCAAGCAATTTTTTTTTTTTTTGTCATTTTAATGTGATCACATTAGACAAGCATAGCCTATAGAGTGTTATGTGAAATCAGTGCTACAGTCAGAGACAGAAGATGATTCAATATCATCAGCTGAAACAGCCTGTAGCAGTAGGTTTAATTAATCCCCTAGGCTCAGAGAAGTTGAGTAACTAAATCTGTTGCCTGTCTCTGGACAACTGTCTGTTATGAAAGAGATGTTTCACCCATATCTTATTCTTTTTATAGAGGCCATGTCATTTACTTACTAAATGATTTAGATGTCATTTACTTGACATATATACCTAAATCAAACTGTACATATTCCCAAGAGCAAAACAAGGAAAATTTGAATATTATCCTGTGTTTATGCTGAAAATATCTATCCAGAGCAGGAGACAAGGTTGGCCTGTAGCCTTATAAGGACTCGAGATAAATGTAGCCCCCTCTGAATGCATTTGCTACTGAAATATTCCCAGGCATTAGATGCATATATTTGTCCCCAATACCTAAAATTTAAGATTTGGTCTGAAAGCATGCTTTGTAACCATTTCCATTTAGACATCATCACATAATTTCAAAACATTGGTGTAGTTTTGGACAACCAGCTATCAATCCCTGCTCATGTTGCTAACCTGTCCTGTACAACATCCAGAAGTTTAGCCATTTTTCTCCACAGAGGGCACTCAAGTGCTTGTCCAGTACCTTGTCATTTTTAGATTAGACTAATGATGATTGTTCCTGACGAGTCTTCTCTTTCATGCCATCAGACCCCTGTATCTGATCCAGAATACAGCTGGACACATTTGTTTCCCCACATCACCCTATTGCTGCCTTTTACTCCCATGGTGAGTGACAAATTAAAGAAACTGAAACAAAAAGTATCTTAGTAAGGTGCTGGGCCACCGCAAACTGCTAGAACAACTACCTCGGCATCAATTCTACAAGTCTCTGGAACTGTACTGGAGGAATGGATACAAAAGATCCAAAAGATTTTCCCTCAGCTAGTGTTTTGAAGATGGAGGTAAACTCTCAGATCTCTAAAATCCCTCAGAGGCATTCATTTAGAGTCGTCACTGTGTACTGAACTAGCTGTGTATGCTTGAAATGACAAAAAGTGAAATGACTTCACTTGCCTTGACTTGATTTGCATTGAGAGCTAGTGACTGTGATGGTCATAGCATATGATTTACATCATTTTAATCCTCAGTGATTAAATCACTGAATATCCTCATTAAAGCATTCAGTGAGCCCTTGTGCTCTGTGGATGGGGTCAGGGCCATCCAATTGAATCCATTGATTTAAATCTTCACCATTTTGAAATACCATTCTCTGTAAAACTTGTACACACAGAGCCCTTACCATATTACCTTCAATTATTTGAGCAGATTCAAAGATCAGATTTTTCACAAATTCATTACAGAAGGAAATACTACTGGTCTGGATACTGTCCTAATTTAGAAATTCAGTATTATCTCAAGCTAGGAAGTCTTAAAGGAGTAGATAATATGGAATAGTTCCCTGTTTGTTATACAGTCAACTATAAAGGATGGTCATTCATCTTCAGTAAGAGCTTTATCCAGGTCAGAGTCCCTGTGTATCAGAAGCCTCTCACTGGGCAGGCAGCGAGAATACATCCTGGTTGGGACGCCAGTTTATCGCAGGGTGCCATGTACACACATTCACACCTACGGCAATTTAGAATAGCCAGTTTGATTACAGACATGTTTTTGGGAGGTGAAAGGAAACTGGAGAACCCAGAGTACCTATGTGGACACGGCGAGAACATGGAATTTCACACAGACAATAACACGAGCTCAGGCTCAAACCAGGGACCCTGGAGCTATGAGGTAGCAACGTTACTGTCTGTGTCACTGTGCTGCCCTATGAATGTTGTAAACTGTACAGTGAGTGGGGATTCATTTTGGATTTAGCCATATTAGACTACTGCTAGTGTTTATGTTCAGTGCTCGCAATATAAATAAATGGAATTCTCTTATGTAATGGTGATAATAAGCAAGCTTAAGCTGTCACCCTTGCCTATTATTTTTTTTATAAGCTGTTAGTACTGACTTACCCATGCCTAGCCACAGACAGTCAAATAGACTAGCTAGCTAATAATAATGAGTATATCTTGCTACACACTCAAACTAATTTCACTGGCTCCTGATTCAGTGTAATTCATTGAACTTCATTACCCTGTTTACACACTACAAGACCTGCTTGTGTGTAGTTATTCATCTGCATCAAATAACTATGTTAAGGACTAGCTAGGCATCCTGCCTTTTTTTCGTGCCCTGCCTTTTTTCTCTGGCTGTCTTGCCTAATGACACACTAATCACCTGTCTGTGACTCTGACAGTGTTAGTCTGATTACACAAGCACAAGAGACTAAGAATAGAGCCAGAGAAAGACATCAGATCATCTAAGAGTGAAAGAGAGCCAAATAGGTACACCAATAAACCATATTTTTGAATATATGGATAGTTTTTTTTTTTTTTTATTGTTTTTTGTCAATGTAGTTCTGTCTTCTTTATAAAAGTAATGTACTGTATGTTTTAAATTGTAAATTTTGAGTCTCATTTCCCGAAGAACTTAACAATTAACCAGTATTTTTACTTTATTATTTCAATATTTTATTTTATTTTTTACACTGTAAGCACTGTTTTAATGGTTGACAGCATAAGCAAAACAAAAAAAGTGAAAACCCTTTATATGATTTTTTGGATGTTAGGATGCTTCTCTTTTCCATTACCTTAAGAAATCTTATTCTGTAATAATTAACTGATTGAAATCAGATCCTAGAGATGGATGCCAAATTAAAGGAGAATCCATAAAAATAAAGCTTGTTATTAAGGTGTTGGGCCACCATGAGCCACCAGCATAACAACAGGATAACAGTGCACATTTTCATAGATCTTACAAGTCTCTGGAACTGTACAGGAGCAACACTGTTCTCCCAAAAGACATTTCCTCAGTTGGTATTTTGATGATGGGCTCATCCTGCTCCTGGACTGTCAGATGTGATGCACAGCAATCGGAAAGAATTTAGAGCAGCTGAGAGAAAGTGGAAGAAATCACAACTTGATACTGATCTCCCATGATACAGCTCTCTCCTGTCCAAGTTCTCATTCAGTGTGACAGCTGCTAAGACCTTCTTCTACAAGGGAAAGCTGGATGCCTCTGCTCATTATCCTCACAAGCTCCATAACACTTCTTAGCCTGCCGCCTCTTCCTTCCCCATCCTCCCTGACTGCTGATGACTTTGCCACCTCCTTTAATGGGAAGATTGGAGAAAAATCTGTCAGTCCTGTACTCCTGTCCCTATTCCAACAGTACAGATCAGGATTCGCCTCCTCTTTCTTTCTGCAGATAATCCTGCAGATCATTTTGTCCTGCAATCCCACCACCAGCCTGCTGAATCTCACCCCCTCCACAATGCTCCAGATCCTGTCACAAGACCTCCTCCCCTTTCATCTTTCCTATCATTAATAACTCAATAACATATCTGGTCATGTACCGACTTCATTCAAGACAGCAAGGGTTATTCCCATCACGGAGAAACTCACTCTGGATACCTCAGACATCAGCAACTACCAACCGGTATCACTTCTCTCTTTTCTTTCTAAAATCCTTGTCTACAATTAACTGTCTCATTTTCTCACCCAGAATAACCTTCAAGATCCTATCCAGTCTAGATTCAAGACAGCATATTCCACAGAAACCGCTCTTGTGGCCTTTGCTGAGTCACTTCATGCTGCTAGGTCAGCTATCAGTCATCAGTCCTCATCTTCCTGAACCTTTTAGCAGCCTTCAATGGTCAGTCAAAAGACTCTCTTGTCCATCCTCATGAGTCATGGAATTCGTGACACAGCATGGCAATGGTTTGCTTCTTACCTGGAGGGACATTCATATCAGTTAACATGCAGGGGCACGTCCACATCTGCCCCATGCAGACTCTCCATGGGTGTCCCAGAAGGCTGGGTCCCCTTCTATTCTCCCTCTATACCTCTATATATCTGTGCTTCTCGCCTCACATTGCTAAACTGACTTGGTCATGCAGGTCTCTCCTCTACAACATTAGGAGGATCGGGCCATTTCTATCCACAGAGGCCACTCAGGCGCTTGTCCAGTACCTTGGCATTTCGAGACTGGACTACTACAAATTGCTCCTGGCATGTCTGTCTCTGCACACTATCTGACCACTGCGACTTATTCAGAATGAAGCTGCATGACTTGTTTTCAACCTCCCCAGGTTCTCCCATATTATCCCATTGCTATGCTCCCTTCATTGTCTTCCTGTTCCTTCTTGCATCAGACTCGCATCAAACACAGATGCTTGCCTACAAAGCAAAAAAGGACCAGCACCCACCTACCTCAAAGCAATTATCACACCCCGCTCTGCACCATGTTCACTCTGACCCTCTAGCACTGCTCCATTGGACCAACCATCTCTCAGGGTATAGGAAAGACATGTATTCTTCTTCAGGCACCTAAGTGGTGGAATGAACTTCCCCAGGCTGCCTAAAGTCTACCTCTTCACCAAGAACTTGAATTAGCACTTTGTTATTAAGAAAATCCTTGTTTTTCATACTGTACTAACCTCTCCAACAGGGTTTTTTAGACTAATGGTACTCTTACTCACTGATGTAGTGAACTTGCATGAGGATGTGTGTTTTGATAAAGACTACAAAGCACTTCTGTAAGTCTTCTGGATAAGGGTGTCTGCCAAATGCCATAAAGGCAAATGGTGGAGAGCACTGTCGTTGTCTAACGTCACTCCAAATTCAATAGACATTCAACTGGGTTAAGATCTGGTGGGTGTGAAGGCCATAGCATATAATTTACATAATTTTCATTCTCATCAATTCATTCAGTGAGAGCTCATTCCCTGTGGATGGGGCGGAGTCATCCTGGAAGAGACCATGTCTAGCAGGATAGAAATGCTTCATCAGAGGATAAAAGTGATCAGTCAAAAGAACTTTACATTTATTTGTAGCAATGGTTCTGTCTATGGGGACAAGTGGAGCCAAACCATGCAAACAAGAAGTCGCTCATATCACTAGTACTTTGTCTCATGTGGGTGTGTAGTGATTGCTACTGTTGCTTTTGGGTGTGCGCCATCATTTTTTTTAGTTCTGATGAGAAATAGCCAAAATGTACAGCCCACTATACGACATATACACATCACTTTTGTTTAAAATGTATTGAACTTTGATTTACATGTTACGTGCTATGCTTTGCACTAGCTCCATTGGCAGATTAGCAACTGCACTAGTTGCATAGTTTTTTTCTTTGCTACTACCTTCCAAGCATTTTGTTCTTCAAAATGTCTCTATACACATTTAATGATAGGTTGTATATGCATTTTCCTCCATTTTTCCACGTCAAACAGTAAATGGGGACTAATTTCAGGCAGGAGCTAAAGTTGTGAGTAGGGAACTGAAGAAACGTCGCACTATAGGATTGGTCCAAGGAAATATTCAAGCCAGTTGTTCGGATTTGTTACTGTACTGCACCTAATTTACATAGAATTGCAAAGACCCCAATTTAACTGTCGCTTGTCGCTGATATTGCGAATTGAAAATTTCTGAATGAGTGTTCACCTACCACTTTGACACTTATGTGAACATAGGGTTACAGAGCCACCGGATTTTTCCATTCATTTGTCACCTGTCTGTAACTGAAATTGGTTACTAAACAGACAAGATGGGGTTTTTTTGAGTTAGGAGGATTCTGTAATACAGCCTCAGGTCTGAATAAGGTAATATGGCTGAGGTCTTATATCATCTCAGGATCTCTGGGTTCTGGTAGGAGTTCAAAGGCCTGAGACTTCAAGTTAGAGTCTACGTGGGAAGATACAGCACCATATGTATGATTTACTCCCTCTCATGCCCTGCTCTATCTCATGCTTTTTCGTAAACAGGCTAAATTAGTTTGAACTACTGAGGCTGGCCTGCAATGCTTTTGCATCATAAAGAACAGATTTAGACCTTTGATCCTTTATGGCAAAAAAAGACATTCCCTTTTTTTTTCCTGGAGAGAACATTATTGTGTATTGTTTATATTTTGTAATATACTGCACTTGCTAAGCTGCTGGTAAATTCTCCACCTACAAGGTTTATGAAATAGATTTGTCCTAAGGACACAACTGAATCATTTCTCTGATCCAAAGGAAAAAACCTGGTTTCTTTAATGTTTAGTAGAGCACAAGATAAGATGCTATTCCGAATACATCTAACACCAAGGTAGGCTCTAAAAAAATGGCACCCTGCCCTTGTGGAGGCCCACACAGGTACAAAACACCCCACATGCATTGTGCACACAACAGACATAGACTTCCACACATGCAAAAATAAGGCATATTACATTTCAAGCAGGATGTACAGATATCTGCATTTTTAGCAATTATAAATTAATATTGTGCAAACAATGTGAGTCATCATCCTTGTCTTCCCTCTTGTCGTCCTCCTGGTCTTTATTCTCACCTGACGCACAACATGGAGCTGTGGCTGCAAGTTTCCATTAAGACACACAATAACACATACTTTCTGTACTCAGCTTATGTTTATATGACTGCAGTAATGTCTGTTTTTTCTTTCTTTCTTTTAACAAACAGGAAAACCTCTGTCTCTGACAACTGAAAAACAGCAACAAAAGTTTTGATCAAGTTGATATATTTTGTTCAGAATTTTAATGGCTGGTGAGCTTTCATGGCTTTGCGGTGTACCCATATTGGCAATCCAAGGACATAAAACGAGACTTTAATTAGTGACACTAACCACCATACATGGCATCCTAATGAGTGAGACAAAGGAGAAATAAATCACGGACCAATCTGATTTGGCATAATGCCCATTAAGGCATCATGTCCAAGTCTTTCTGAACTTTTTGGCCATATTTGTTTATTCTATGTACAACTAAGGTCAGGTTATTTTTACTTGGCGGTCGCAGGGGTGCATGTCCTTGGAGGGAAAACTGCTCGTGTGCCAGTTGGCTTGTTGTAATGATTCATGGTAATGCATTAACATAACAATGCATCTGGAGTTTCTGTTAATCTAGACTGAACCTTTGTAAATGTGTTACAGGGTAATCGCGGTCTAGCGTTTGCTATAGCAGCTGTGTGTTTGTGTGATCATATGCATGGATTTTCCTTTTGTATTGTTGTTTATTGTATACTTTTATGCCTTTTACTGTAGCCCATAGAATGGAACAGATGGACCAAAAGCACAAAATTTCTGCATCATGTTTAATGCTGATTATCTGTTAGTAATGCTTAGGGCTTTGACTACGTATCAATAGTTTATCAGTAATTAACTCACGAGCGTGAATATGTGTTTTAGGCACTGATCCATTATCTGAAAACTTTACCCAGTCGACACACAGCAGGAAGTTTTAGGCTGCTTTCACACTCTGCTGTTTTTCCTCCACTGGCAGCAGACACTTTACAGGTAATCCTGTGGAATGAGCGAGGACAGTGCTGCCGCCAATGTTTCTCTCGACAGAGCTTCCAAAACATGGTGGCTAAAAAAAAAAAGATCTTGTTAGCAGATTTATGTTGAATTTAACTGCCAATATTTCAGTGTTGCAGTGTAAATAAAAATAACTACATACGGATTTCAATGATATGTAATGTGAAGTCTCACTCAAGTCAAGTCGCAAAAGCCGCTCTTGATTTTCTGGCTCCGAAGCTACAGCGTATACAAACAACCTCCTCATCACCAGTCTTTATTTCATATACATTACTCATAATAATAAATCTAATCTAAATCGTAAGCTATGCTAAGTTAGTTTCGTTCCTGGTAAGAGCGTTGATTCTTACAGTGTGTGCTGAGTGAGTTATTTTATTCATATTAGCTCAAAAAAAAAAAAAAACACTCTGGCCAAGTGTGAAAGCAGCCTTATGCTCCACGTGTCTTGCTCAGAAAATGCTGTTTGGTGAGTGGAAATATTCTGCAAAGCTGGAAAGAGATGTGGAGTTATGCGGTGTTTCAGTTATCGTTGGAAAAGATGGCACCCTTCATTTCTCTCATTAATAGAGTAACGCAATTACACACAATAAAGTGCCATGTTTTCTTTGGGGAAAAAATTCAACCCACGTTGCAATATGGTGAGTAGGAAGGCTGTGTCTACTGAGGTCATAAATTATAGCCGAAACGATGACGCTAGTACCGTTATGGATAATTATTTTAGTTAAATGTTGAGCTGTCGTGACTGAGGCATTGTCGCTCTCTCTGGTGCAAATCCAATTAAGAAATACTGAACATTGAACTGTAAAACACACATGGTCCTACATAATATAAATATTTCTCCAATTTAATTTTTTAAAATTTCTTATCATCCCAGCCCTAGTCATATTAATAATGTTAGTCTCGTAAATAAAATAAACTCACAACCTGTCGATTAAATGATTAACCGAACCTGAAGACTAGGAAAAAATCATGTTGTCTTTTTTTTTTTTTTGTCATTTTTCACACATCTGGGCACAAAAAAGGCACACCTTCCGAACTGCATGATTAGATCGTTCACCTGCACTGATCTTTGCCTGTTTGAGACCTTATTTAAAAAAAAAACAAAAAAAAACCCAGCAATAATTAAACCTGACAAGTTACACAAATACCAAAAAGCGCCTTTCATCTTCCAAGACAACATTGAAGATAAAATTAGAGACAGTCATTTGATTTTTATGTTCTTGGTCACAAATAATTTCTTTAAATATTTAGGAATCTTTCATAATTGTGAGTTGGCTTTCAGAACCACTGTACTGTCAGAATGGACCCTGAAACACAACCGGAGAACCCGCATGAGCATTTTCTCTCCTCCATTCACGCTTTGGTATCTACATCGAGGAATCCATGATCCGCAGTCATCCGAACCGTCGGCCGTTAACAGTGATTAAAAGTACAGTCCAGGTTTCTGTGTCCATCTGAGGTTCATGTTGTAAGTTTTTTGAGGTTTATGTATTTTTTTTTTCAGCATGTCTTCCTTCTGGTCTGTTTGCTGAAGATGCAGCGGTGGTGTGATGATGTGGTGTGTGAACATGATACAACCGAACACTTCTTTTTCACATGAGATGGACAGCTCACATGAGCGTAGAGCGATCACTGAGGTGCTAACACACTCTTCCACATGACACACACACATTATGCATGCACACACTCACATACACTTTACACCCATCTCGGTGCTGCTCGCTCGGTCGGTAGGCTCAGAGCCAAGAGTGTGTGAGAACGTAGTGGAACCATCACTGACGCACACACATGCTTGCACGTGTCCTCACATTTTCACATGTTGCTCTCAATGCTCCCTCGTGGGTCCTGATTGCACACCATCGGCTCTTCGGCGGCCGTGCTGTTGGTGCTGCTGGTACCCTCGGGTGACTTGGAAGTGAAGCGCAGGCGATCGGTGCCGTTGTGGCAGCTGAGCGCCAGCAGCTGCTTCTCCTCGGAGCCGCAGACGACCGAACTCGAGCACGTGACGTCCGGCAGCCTCAGCTTGCTGGAAGCGGCTTGGACGTGTTTGTTGTTGGACACCTGAGCCGTGTTGCTGTAGGTGTGACGGTAGTCTTCGTCAATGTCCTTCCCCCTCCAGCGCTTCCAGAACTTCATGATCTCAGACTGAACCTGGAGGAGGAAAGGTCAAATGGAAAAGTGTACAGAGATAATAATAATGCCATTTGTACATCACAGCATCTCAAAGCTGAAGGTTTGCAAGCCAAATCAGAGGTTTATATTAATGCTCTTGCTCTAATACATTATTGTTTGCACAGTGACAGCTCATTCACAGGGACCTGTATGGCAGACACACTACATAATCTAAGACTAATAATAAAAGGATACCAGATTTGTCCTGTTAAATATAGCTGTAGTTACAGAAGCGCTGTTTCAGTATCAGCATAGCATCCCTTTAACCGTATTATCAGTATGAACAGTGATGCGCTATATAGCCAGGTGGGCATCTGACCATCACACTCATATGTGCGTGTTGAACATCCCATTCCAAATTTAGTCCTCCACTTGCTGTTATAATAACCTCTCTTCTGGGAAGGCTTTCCACTAGATTTTGGAGAGTGACTGTGGGGATTTGTCCATTCAACCACAAGAGCATTAGTGAGGTCAGGCACTGTGGAGGACACTCGAGTTCCTCCTTCCACTCCAATCTTGGCAAACCATGTCTTCATGGAGCTTGCTTTGTGCACAGGGGCATTTTCATGCTGGAACAGGTTTGGGCCTCTTAGTTCCAATGAAGTAAAATTGTAATGCTACAGCATTTGGGGAAGAATACACATATGGGTGTGATGGTCAGGTGTCCACATACTTTTAGCCATATAGTGTATTCTGTGAAATCATTTTCATAATTAGCTTCTTACTGCTATCTGTAGCTTCTGAGAAAGAACCTTTTCAGTTAAGAACTTTCTGAATTTTTGACGATTTGAGTTGGACAGGACTAGATTTCGTAGAAATGACTTCAGTGCTACCAAAGTAACAATCAGAATTAACCATCTGCTTATGTCAGCACAACCACAGAACCTAAAGAGACTTCTTTCTTGCTCTCTCAGCCTCTTTGTCCCTGAGCATGAGCAAAACTACATCTATTTAGAATTTTACCATTACCATTTTATATAGACTACACTGTTTTTAGTGTAGGAGTTTATATCTGATAATGCTGATTCTTACTTTTTTTAACAGCTTAAAGGAATGAAAGGAATTTGCAGAGCCACACACAAATCAGATTATCATGATCTACAACTAATGCTGCAAAAAGTATTTTTATCTAATTAACTAATGCTCATTACTGACACATGGGCACATTGAAAACCAAGGTTTCTCACAATGTTTGATCAGCTTTGTATGATAAAATCTCACAACATTATAAATGGACTAGCACTAAGTTAATCTGATCTTGCCAAGCTTCACTAGCAAAACTGGCGACCCTAAACGGCTAATAATCCGCTCGCCACTGTGTGACAGTTGGAAGTTAAATGAGAGGACAGTAAAGCTCATTGTAATCTATTTAATTAAACCAGATGATATGTGTGCTGCACATTGCAATGCAGTGCCATGCTCTGATCAGTGTAGCTGTGTCTATGTTTCCGGCAAGAAGAAAATTGTTTTTTTTGGAGCTTTTAGTTATAATTAAACTGTAGATACCATAGTGTATCATTAGTAAATGCTTATTTAGTGACATATCTTTAGTATTTTAAAGAAAAGGGCTATAACATGGGCATTATTCTTTCTCCTGTATATCACAGTTACACTGAATTGTGACCAATCATGGGCATCTGTGAGCTCATGTATGTGGAAGAGGGCAGAAAGCGCTTTCCTACAAGTGTGCAGCATGGGTAGCAGTTCGAAAAGATGTGTTTGGCTAGCTAAACCTGTCTCAGAGGAAGCATGTGTTAGCATTCACCTTCCCTGGTTGGTAGTTGTCTCATGATTTGGGAGAGCTAGCTAGTGAGTGGGAATTGGCAAATCACCAAATTGGGAGAAAATGTGGTTAAAACAAAGGAAAATGATAGTGTTCAGCTCACCTCTTTGTTGACAAAGCAGTAGAGGATGGCCACTAGCAGCCCCTGTAAACACAACACACGTAAGCAGTGAGACAGACCAGTGGCTAACGCTGTATTAGTGTGTGCCAGGACAGTCGAGGAACGTGAGTCTCAAGGATAATTAATTATTAATAAAATATCATCATAAATCAAAGTGTGCACAGATGGACCTAGCCTGGACCTAGTTTCCCTCTCTCTGTCTGTCTACTGCTTTACAACCCACAGCAAAAGACAAAATAAGCTGCCTTATGGTCCAGAGTTACCAGAGAACCCCTCTCTTTGTCACTCTCTCATCTGATTTGTTAGACAAGCTGAGCTTTTTCAGGATGATTCCCCCGACTGGATGATGCAGATTTGACGCATCCAGCAGCTGCGCCCCATGTGAGTGTCACGGTCAGTTTATCACAAGGTGACTCAGCATGACTGTGACGTCTATACTTTCATTGCAATTATATCTGTTTTTTCAGCAAAGCTCACAGTTCAGTACTATTGACTCCACTACTATTGAACTAACAACTAACACTAATATCACTTAAGCCCCACAACATCTGGTTGGAGTTCTCATCGGTTGAGTTCGCTTGCTGCTGCTGGGGCCCCATATGGACCGTTTGGATTGCTGGGGATGGTTCCACCCGGGGGCTGGGGAGATGGCTTGGGGATCACATATGGGGAGCTGTACTGTAATGGCTTGGGACTGCGATTGCTGTAGTGGCTTTGGGG
>CM075025.1:3232075-3283476 GCA_037576675.1 Pangasius sanitwongsei
TTCTCCTGATTGGCTCACTCCTAGCTGGCTCACTCCTGACTGGCATTCTCCTGATTGGCTCACTCCTAGCTGGCTCAATCCTGAATGGCATTCTCCTGATTGGCTCACTCCTAGCTGGCTCACTCCTGGCTGGTCATCCTGCACATGCTGTTATGTCCTTGCAACTACATACACAGCTACATATTTCAAAATAGTGCAATACCTATGGATGATTTTGTACAAGGTGACAAGTATTGGCCATAGTAATTGGAAAAACTTTGACACGACTACAGAATGATTAGCTTGCGAGCTAAGATCGGATCTGATTGGTCAGAAGGTGTTAATTATTTTGACAGTAGTTCTGATTGCAAGGCAAATCACACATTATTGTTTCTATCATTTCCAACTTGCACAAGGACTTGTATGGCAGACGCTCCACATAACCTAAGCCTAATAATAAACAGATTCAAATATGTGTTGCTATTTCACAAAGAAAAACCTCTAATCATTGATATGGCAAAGCTGTAAGCTTTCTGTAAGGTCTCCAATGTCAGCTCTTTGTAACAGAGAGGTAAAGCTGTAACTTTTAAATTTCCATCATGGGAGAGTCTTAAATTAAAGAGAGAAAAAAGAGAGGCTGGTGATGTAGTGACTGTTGATAGCTGCTATAACATAAGTGATAACAGTACCTAACTTGTTTTGCAGATGTTCAACAACATTAAATGTCTAATATAAATAGATAAAAAGTGCAATGTGCCATTATTTTATAAATGAAAAATAGGCAACATACAACACTTAAGGGTGGGCTGTTGTAGGAAAATAATGAACTTCGGGGTGGTAACAGTAACTCTACTTCATTACACCACCCGGTCATTGATTACTTTCCTATAACAGCACACCTTGTTTATCACTGGTTGCATATGATCTTGACAATTAGTATGGTATAATGTAGTTTTGTTTATCATCATTGAAGCCTATAAAACACATATTTCTATCACGTTGTTGTCGTTCTCTTAAGCAGTATATGGGTCTGGGTAATCACGTTGTTTTGCTGGTAAATAACTCTCCACTGTTTGTCGACTGTTCGTCCCATTACCCAGGCAGAAAGAGCTGCCGTTGTTTAGACTGCCACTCACACACTTTAAACACTTCGGCAGGAAAACACAGGCCATAAGCTTTGCTCACAATCTTATATTTAATTAAATGCATGTGTGTGTCTTATTCCTCCTATTAATAATTCATTCTATTTCTTTGTAAATTTAATCTGTTGTTGATATTCAGGAGCACTTGGAAAATGAGAAGATGGTCTCAGAAGGGCTTCCTAGGCTAGATAATAAATAAAATGAAATATGAAGGCTGGAGAGAGAGCGAGAGAGAGAGAGAGAGAGAGAGAGGGATGTAGGCTGACCTGGGTGCAGGAGAAGAAAATGATCAGGCTCAGAAGAAATGCCTGTGACATCCCTTAGTCGTGCTGCTGCTGACGTTAGGTGGGGGGCCTGAGGGTGGCTGAGGTGGGAATCACCTCATAGGAGTCCTTTAGGGGTCACCACGCTGCCTAAACTGAACATAAACACACACACAGCATAACCTTCATGCTCTGTTCACTGTTTGGCAACAAGCACCCAATTGACTTGGGCTGGTTTTTACAGATTTTCTGGAAATATAGCAGACAAATCATTCTGTACAATTAATTAATTGCATACCTGACTTAATGAGGTCATTTCCCCTTTCAAGCTCATCCATTTTTTTCTGTTAGGTCCCTGACTCTCATATTCATCAACTGTTTAACTTTAGAAAGTAAGTTTACTGTATTATAAAGTACATTAAAACCAAAGTGCTGCACATACAGTTGCACACAGACGAAATCGACACCTGCTTTAAATAATATCGAAAGGCTAACATATAAAATATATTTTTAACAATGCTGACATGCAATTCTTGTTAGATTAGACCAAATAACAGTCAGCTGTAAACATGATTCTGTAACATACAGCTGTAAATGTGTCTTTATGGAAAACCCTGTTTTACGCACATACTTTAGTTTGTAGATTAGGATGCTTGTTCGCTAACAACTGGAAATATCTATGGAACACCCATACATTTCAACGTTAACATAAACAATGTAACATATTGTGTATCTTCATCTCTATTGCTTCAGAAATCCCCATGCCTGTGGATCCACCTGATGCCAGGTAGAGAGTTTGAATTAAAGATAGAGGGAATGGTACAGAGACTAAAATCTCATGATATTTCAGGTGCATTCGTCATATTTGGGACCAAATTTGTGGCTTCGCTGCACAACGTGAATGTAACTAAAGGGGAAAGATGGCTAAAATTACTGTACTCATTTTACTTCATAAGAGAATTAACTATATTTTGACAATGCTGATTAAACAGACTATGGGTGCATCTCAATCAGCTCCCTAGTTCAGTAGTCAGGGCACTGATCAGGGAGTCGGCCACTTTAAGGGTTGTTGCAATCGCAAAATCCTTCCAGTGCACTGGAACGTTCGCTCCCTTAAAAAACCATGGAGCATCGATGCTGACTATGTTCCCTTACTGGAAATGTTGTCATATTTTCTGAAGTCTCTCAGCTTGAAAAAAAAAATGGAGGAAGAACTCTCAGCCCACTTCATCTACAAATGTAAGTAGCTTGTTATCATTGCTGTAGCTCTCAAATGATTACTTACGTTATTGATTTTTAACTTTAACATTCTACAGTACTGAGCAAAAGTCTTAGGCAACCTATCTTTTTTAGTTCAAACTTTGTTATAGATTTTTATTTTATGACTTCTACATTATTGATTCACAAAAATTATGGATTTCCAAACATTAGTTTTCCAGCACAAAATTAAATGTTACACAATGTTTGTATGTCAGTAAAGAAAGCAGCAGATTACATAAGACACACTTTTCAGACAAAAAAAAAAAAAAAAAAAAAAAAAAAAAGAAAGCTGCTGGGTTTTGCTGCAGAAATAAGAAGCGAGTCGACAGTCAAAGTTTCCAGAAGAACTGCGGCTGCTTCTGCAAGATGCTCAGTAACGCTTACAGCTCATTTCCTTATAAAACTGCACACACTGCACCTGAGACTATTATGTTTTTTTAAAAAGTGAAGAATCATTTAATTTCATTATTTTTGAAGGCATCTTTGCTCTACAGCATTTCTTTGCATGTGCCTAAGACTTTTGCACAGCACTGTATATACGGTTTGTTTGAGTCTGACTTTTAAGTGTTTACTGATTAAAAAAAATCCCTTAGCTAGCCTATGATCCTGCTTGAAGTACCATGACAGAAACACGTGTAATAAAGCTAACAAATTTATATGACATATAATGTCAGAAAGATATCAGTCCTGCCTGTTATTCATAAAAGCCAGTGGTGAAGTTTTACAATGCGAGTACATAGTCATGTCGCTGGAAATTGAGTCATCAGTGTCCCAATGTGTAGTAAACCAATGTCCTTACCGGCGCCCGAACTCATGTACACGATATACTGATTCACGCCCTAGGGAGCTAGGGAGCTGATTGAGACGCTAACACTTGTTTACTTTTTTCCAAACTGCCGATTCTACTTAAACTAGAGGAAAACATACCAAATTTGTACTTTGCTGATAAACATATGCATATTTATCTCATACACTACCCATCTCCCTGTTCAGGGTGGGCAAAGAATGTCCTGAGGTGTTTAATGAGAAGTAGAAAAACTCTCATTATACAGACGGGAAGTCAATATCAGTATGTTTTGCTAACGTTAACTTTCCAGTTGTCTCATAATTTAGCTAGTTAGCTAACATAGCTAGGAGGCAGCATGATAGAAAGGTTTTGCTGCACTGCCGCTTGTTGATGATTTATTGTATGTAGTGAGGTGTATTAACACAGTCGATTATCAGTATAAATGAAAGCAAAATCTTCTCACTAAAGCAATAATGTTGATCCAGTCAGCCCCCTATCTGGTCCTCATGGCAGCAATGGCAGCAATTATAGAGTGTGATGTCACATTGTTAACATTTTGAGCATCATCTCTGTCATAACTATAGTCTCTAAAAATGATTTTACATTGTTTATTAGATCAGTTGAGCCGAACACCGAGCATTTAATCCAATTTTATTCAGCAAACTGATCAGATAAAAGAAAAAACAGTGGAGGAAATGAAACACATGGTGTGGGCTAAAGTAGCGTACCACTCAGAATTAATTTTATAATGAGAACGTCCTTTCTAAGGCACATCAGGTGTAGCACCAGGCTCTATGATGGTGGTTTCCAGCCCAATTAAGATCTTTAGTGTATAGACAGCTTTGTTGTGCTTTATTCAAATGTCCTGTGGTGTCCAAACGGAGCCTCAGGTCAGGTTTCACTGAATGTGTCTGTTTAGTAGAGTCTAGTGATTATGCAATTAGGCAAATGTAGAATATTCTGACTCTCAACCAATTAGTAAAACTACATAGAGAAGAGGAGAACAAACACACACCCGTGAATAGTGGAGTACCAGCAGGAAAAGCCTGTTGATACACTAAAGCTGTGTAAAAAGGCTGTGTGTGTGTGTGGGTTCTTTTTTTTTTTTTTTTTTTTAAATAAAAGCAGCAGGTTTGGTTTAAAAAAAAATAAAAGGTGGTTTCCTTGTTTGCACAAGGATAGGGATTTCAGACATTTTTGACTTTGTGGGGACATTTGGCTGGATCCCATGAGGAAAAAAAACTCTTTTTTTTTTTAAATAGAAAAACTGCAGCTTTTATTTCAACAACTAAAAGGTTTCCTTGTGGCTGAGCTTAAGGTTAAGGTTAGTTAGTAATGTCCATGGAATGTTCTCACAAGGTATGACAAATATGTGTGTATATGTAGGTGCGTGTGTGTGTGTGTGTGCCCCCAAAGCTGATGTTCACTCACCTGCAGTCGGAGAACCTCTGAAGTTGGAGAACAGAACGAAATCTGAAACGTTTCTGCAAAAAACACCTTTACCATGGAAACATTTTTAGCTAAAACGTTTCAAATTCCATTCTGTTCCAGTCTCTGGGCAGGGCAGGGTTGTGTGTAGCTGCTAAAATTACTGCACACATGCTTTGTTTTTTTTCTAGCACTCGTAATGAATAAAGATAACAGAAAACAAGGCTAGCTGTTATGGAGCTTATCTGAGGTTTGTGTGGTGGCCACATTTGTTTAAAGGATCTTAGGTTCAGAGCACATGCACAGCGCTGAAACGTGCTTGATCCCAATCACGCTTCAAAGCTACATGACTAAAAAAAATGTCTCCTTCGTTAACCACCGCAGAACGTTACCGTGTGGTTTTTTTTTGCAAACTGTGTAACCATGTCCTAGTTCTCAAGCCCAAAAACCACCAGAAAGGCACGATTTCCTCCAGCATACCTGACTAAGATCATTGCAAAGTGTATATTATCCAGGGTAAAAATCAGATACGAGGCAAAACCCAACATACATATGTGTGCCGTCTAATGTAAACAAAACCAGACAGTAACCAGGAAACCACAGCAGGAAATACAGCTTGGGAAAGAGCATTACTTTGCATCAAACGAACCTTTTTGCACCACTGTAGTGTAGGTGTGATTATCGCTGACAAGCATTTCAAACACATTTCCATGAACTGAGAAAACAACAGAAAACCTCCTGACTCCAAACTCACTTGTAATGGAGGTCTAAGGGCAGCTGTTAAACAGCAAACATTTCAAATGTCTGACTATACAATGTAAATTTAAAACAATGTTACAATCTAAGAGTAAAGGTACAAGCAAGAAAGTCTTAGTAAAGCTGATCTTATGGACTTTTATCCACCTTTCCACTGGAGCACACTGGAGCCATACAGTAAAAAAAAAAAAAAAGTTCTGGTTATTTTCCACGTTCCCAGAGATTTCTGTGGTACCCATATGCCATCAAAGCCACACAACTACACTGAAAATATAACCACAAATTCTTCCATCTGAAAAGTGTCTCTGAAAGGACAAATGATACAGAGTTTGATACAATTTACAAATACCTTTGGCACCCTGAAGAATATTTTTGCCAAAATTCAACAACTGCCCCAATACTTCTTCAATCATTCATGAATTTTGAATGGTTCTTTTTTTTTTTCAACTTTTTTTGTCTGTTTTTATCTTACTGCATCACTCGTATATGCAGTATGATAAATAGAGATTGGGTGGGAAAAAAACCTATTTCATTAAATATGGAATGCCACTTTAGTCAAAAGTAAATAATTAAACACGCCAATGTTATTGTGGAAAAAAGTATCATGAAATAATATTTTAGAATAATGAGTTTATTTATTTATTGAATTATTTGTACACTCAATGTAGTGCCTGATTTATATATTTATTGCTGCATTTACTAAGTTAATTATTTATATCATTGTCAAATTTATTTAATTTGGGCTAAAATGGCATTCCATATTTAGATATTAACAGGCATGTGTGAGAATTGCATGTGATAATTACTGGGATAATACAGGTTCTGATTTGGCCCACCAAACAATAATTTGAAATCCATGTAAATCATTTGAATCCATGTACTAAATTAAAAATCATCTCATGAATTGTGCGCACTTATGCAGCAATGTTATTGTAACTTTTTATTTTTTCTATTTTTGCCTAAAACATTTCTGATTGTTTTCACTTAATTTTTATATGCTGTAATTTCACATTGAGGGTGGAAACAGTTCTGACATGATTTATCTTGGTTTTATTTTTTTACATCACAAAAACCAGCCATTTTAACAGGGGTGTGTAAACTTTTTATATCCACTGTAAATATTGTGGGGTGGGGTGAATCAGTCTATCTCTTTTGCAGGTAATATGTGTTCAGTCTGTGCATTTGTGCATTCAATTCAAGTCAGTTTTACTGTACAGCTCTTTTAACAATGATCACTGTCACAAAGCAGCTTTACAGAAATATATAAATTCAGGATATAAATTGTAAATGTGTGAACTTATCCCTAATGAGCAAGCCAGAGGTGACGGTGGCGAGGAAAAACTCCCTGAGATGATATGAGGGAGAAACCTTGAGAGGAACCAGACTCAAAAGGGAATCCATCCTCACCTGGGCGACACCGAATAGTGTGATTATAAACAAATCCCTTCTATAACTGCGTACTAAATGGACAAATAGTGCAACTGTGTAACCAGTAAAATTCATTATAGTTTTGACATGAAGTCTATCAAAACTTGTTGAAGTTATCAAAATGCTCCCTGATGGAGACTTGAGTGCAAAACTGTTCTGGTGAAAACTGCAGTCCTAAAGCTATCATAGCATAACTGTTCATATCAGTTGAACTCCAAATCCATCTTCACGGTTTCTAAGTGGCACCATCCACAGTAATCTCATTTATAAACCAAACCATTAGACCATTCAGAACAAGGTAAATAAACGAACATGTAAGAGGAATTGTGATGTGTTATTGGTCCTCTAAACAGGCTTGTGAAATTGTGTGCAATATATGATCGAACTATTGTTCCCCCAACGGACGATAGTATCACTCGTGGCTTTGGAGGACGCTGACTCAGGAGAAAAAGAAAGGGACGTGGCCAGAAATATGTAACGTGTGTGTACACGTTACGCCATTGCAGCACAATTAACATACTGGATGCTGTTTACAAGTCGGCTGTGGGTGCTAGTTGCTTGCATCAACAAGCAAAACTGAAATTGGGACTGTAAATAAACATAATCGGTTATTAGCTTTAACTAAGTTCATTATAAAATTTAAGCGTGTATGTGGTCTAAGTAGCCACCAAACAACATTTTCTAAATTTAAACCCCCATTTTGCAAGCGAAGACATTCACATCTTTTATATGTTTGAATAAACAAAGTGAGAAAGATGATGTGTTGCTCTGCTCCAAAGTCAGACAACAGGCTATTAAGGTTCGTATAGGACTACAAAATAGGCGGGATGGAAACATATATATATATATATATATGTATACACACACAATTTATTTTGTCGATCTTAAAGCTGCAGAGGCCACATTTTCCAACAGACAATAATCATACTTAAGAGCCATCGCAACAATTCAGCAACTATCCCAATACTATTGTCAATTGTCTCAAGCCTACTACTAAACAGATTTTTTTTTAAAAATCTATATTCACACTGGACTAATTGTAATGTTACAGAATGAGTTTGACACCCTCGGCACCTTGAAAGCATGATATTTATGGTTCTGAGGTAGTTGCATGGATTAATAACTGAGTGAAAATACATGAACTACTTATAACTCGTGTGTTTTTTCCACAGTGATTGGAGAAGTCTTATAAGAAGAAACATCTGAAGTATCATGACGGCTGACTCATGAGGCAGGATGTGCATCTTGCTAGGTCATGGAAAGTTCATCACAGACAATCAGAGAACTTCCTCCACCTAGACCGCATGCTAAACTGGATCACATCTCATATGCTGATGCTGACTTTAGTAAAAGCGAGCATCCATCCATCCATCCATCCTGTGATAAGCAACAGTCAGTTGCAGATACCTGTTCATTTTTTAATGATTAAGTATTCAGTGCCTCCACTGGTTTGTTTTGCTCAAAGCCACTGATGCACATAGCTGAAGTTGTTCTGGTCTCACTCTCTCTGTCTCTCACACAACATTCACACACACACACACACACACACAAACATACACTCTGAAACTGAAACTCTACATTACAGCAGCTTGCTAACACGGCTTAACCGGGTTAACCATTGCGAGTGAAGCACGGTAGATCTTCCCAAAGCAGACAGAACAAGGTCAATCTTTAACCCAACCTTGTTCTGTCTGCTTTGGGAAGATCTACCACGCTTCATTCGCAATGGTCAACAGTGCTCTCGAGTCTGTCCAGGCCAGCTCATTCATAACCACAACAAAAGATACAGCAGGTCAAGAGTGGGAGGGTCTTACTGTAACAGAGAAGTACAGCTAAGGAAAAAATATGGAGGCAAGGATCTATATGCAGGCCACAAACGAGTGGGTCAGACTTCAGTACTATTTAGACAGGATAAGATTTACGGACATGTGTAGTATGCAGTACATTATGAACGATTTCGCCGGATAAGCAGTCTCTGTAGAAATCACAGAGATGTGGGTGTGTTCATGATGTACACATATCGTCACACTAAAAATTACATGTGTACTACATACATCTCATTTTAATACTTAATCACTTGCTGTAGGACGCTTGAACATTAACAGGTCACATGACCATAACATGTGTGAGGGCTGAACCTGTGCTAGGAAATCAATAACTTACCTAAAATCCCCGGAAGCCACGATTCTCTGATACGTCCTTTAAAACGTTGTTTATATTTTACTGTTCTATTTTACTGTTTCACTGGCAGGCAATAGAAAAGAGTGAGCGCTTCTTGGAGTCTGGAGCCACAGAATATAACACAATCTTTACCAACATGTCAATTTAGAAGTGGGTGTATTACCTGTGGTTATTTCTACCGGTCGTTCTATGGAAGGTCAGATACGTCATAATGTTCCCAGACACTTGTGAGTGCAGTCTGTAAAAAAAATACTGACGACATGACATTGTTTATGGAGATTCTGTGGAGATAAAATATTTTATGGAAAATATCTTATCAGGTATTAGCACCATGTCCACATAACACATGCAAATGATTGCTGATTACTATTCTACTGAGTAAGCCAGAGATAGTAAGGGATTGGAATAATAATGTAAGCCTCTACATCATTCAGCTAAATGAAATCATCAGCTCCATGTCTCACTATCACAGCCGGTGCTTCATCCTTTCAGACATCTGCAGCACCTGAGGCCTTGACTTAACATATTCTGGGATTCTCTATGGGCCAGTGGTCATCACAACACGATGTGTATACATGAGGCTCCACCACGGAGAGAGAGAGAGACAGAAAAACCCTCGTCTGCCCCGTCAGTGTCGCTACACAGCCCCCTGCTAATGCAGAGCCTATTTAATCCAATCTGAATCAATAATTGCTAAAACAAGCTCATCACACTGTGTGCAGTAGCTTTTTGATTTAATCAGAGGAGCAGGAGAGAGCAAAAGGTTCACTGAGCTGCTTTTGAAAAGGGCAGTGCATTTGCTTGCAGGCTCGCGCACAAATAGCACTTTGTATGAGTAGCTTACTCACAGATTTAGGTGAGATCTCCACAACTTACTGTGTCCTACTAGAAACTGGCCCTAATAACCATTTACTTTCCTGGTAAATATGGTTAGTAAATTTGACAAACAAAAATCAACACCACATTTTTTCACCACATCACAATGATCGCCAAGCTCAAACCGTTTCTCTCCTTCAACGACTCAGAGAAAATCATTCGTGCATTCATAGCATCTCATATTCATTACTGCAACTGGCTATAAATTAGGATCATTCAGTCTGTGTTATTATTGCAGAATGCTGCTGCCAGGTTGCTCACAGATACAAGTGCGAGTATATTATTCCAGTCTTCGCTTCACTTTACTGGCTCCCAGTTCAGTTTAAAGTGCTCTTATTTGTTTTGAAAGCTCTTAATGGATCCCTCTTTATTGTTACTATCACCTATGATTTTCCATCTACGCCTCTAGACTCTGGACCAGCTTGCCAACCTTGTCATCAATTCTGCAAGTCTCTGGAAATGTAATGGGGGTAGTGTATACTTTCTTCCTAAAGTTACTCCCTCAGTTGGCGTTTTGAAGATGGTGGTGGAGGGCGCTGTCTAACGTGTCGCTCCAGAATCTCTGATAGGTGTTCAACTGGGTTGAGATCTAGTGGCTGTAAAGGCCATAGCATATGATTTACATCCGTTCTCTTTCTGCATGCCACACGTGTACTCATCTAGTTCTTGAGAATATGATGAAGGGTGACTCAATGTCAAAGACTAGCACCTGCATTTTTTATATCACTGAACTCTTAAAAATGCCTTGAGTTTGCAATGAAAGGTTTACGCACTTCAACCCTACTTTGTCCACCACCACTGGTTCATTTACATAAAAAGGGGGGGATACCAAGATGGCTATTAACACTGCAATCCTTCCATACAGGTTGGAATTTGAGAAGTAAGCTCCTGACTTGATTCCTCTCTAACGTAACACCATGTTGCTGATAAAGCTGGTATGCCGTTTAGAGAGACACAAGCCACCATGCTTTGCTAATAGTGGGAAATTAGCCAACTGTGTTCTTGGCAAACGCTTAGCCCGATGTGACTCATAGCAGAGTCTGGAATCTGATGTACTGTTAAACCTCAACATCCGAACCTAGTTCCAAATTTCAGCTGTTTTTGCTGTATGAAATCCAACTCTAGCGCTTGTCGAATGTAATTACAGGACGCAATAATTATGCCCCTGAAAAGAACAAAGCAGTGACGAGCGCTGATGAGTGTTTTAACTAAGCCATAAGTGTGGAACGATGGTTATTGACTACATTCATTCAAGGGCTCTCTTTTCTTTCATAGCGGTGGACAGTAAATGAACTCAGAGGGGAAAACAAAGCTCTTTGCCTTGAGCTGCACAATGTGCCACTGCAATAGAAAGGCTGTTCACAATTACCCATGTATGAATAACATTCATTTATATAGTCCTGCCCTGAGTAACCCTTACTTGAGTTGTTTAGCTACTATCCGGATGACGAATACAAGCTCAATCCCATGCTTGCTTCATCAGACAGAGCATTTAAGGAATGCCTGGTATGAACTTGTGGTTCAGCACCTCATTTGTCTACTAGATACTGTGTCACACATCTGCTTAATTTATTACGCCGGACTGAAAGAACTGACTTAAAATTATGCATAAACTTCAAAATACCTGGATCAAACCCTTCACATCTGAACCTGTAGCTTAATCTTGAAAGAGCACAATGGCGTGATTCCCTCCCTGAGGCTGATAACGTGATTGTTGTGCTGACCTCACTGCTGTAGCAGCTCATGATCTGATAAGAGGGTGAAACAGAGTTCAGAGATGTTGAGCACCCTGTTCCAGCATGCCAGCCGGGCGGCTCTGAAAACTACGGAAATAGATGAGGACGCTAGTGATCTGACTCAGGCTCAGCCTCTGCACTTCTTCCATACTCACTGAAAATGAGCTTCATGTGTGTCTGGACTGGGTGGCTATTAAAAAAAAGGCTCATGATTGGGTCGTGTTTTTCCACACATGACCGTTTCATCACAAAAATGTTCTAATTGTGTCCGTTTAAAAATAACACAGACCAGTGCTATTTACAGTATCGCTACCTGCAACCTTTTAACACCAAAAACAGAAGAAATTCAGTTTATATAGCAAATTGCAAACTTGGTCATATGACATCACTCCATCCATCCATCTATCCATTTTTTTTTTTTTTTTTTTACAGCTCTTCAGCACTGTACAGTATGTGTCTTTAAATGCTGGTTTTATTTAGACAATAAAACATTTGACATTGTCTATGCTAGCTAGCTGCCCAATCACAGCACTATGCTATAGTTAGCTAGCTTCATAATAATATATCTACAACAGTATGCATTTGATGTTGGCTGGATATTTTAATTTTAACTAACTCCAATAGCCAAGTAATTAACAAGCTAGCTGATATTCCAGGCTAGGATTCCAGGTAACTTTTGATATTAGCAATGAATAAATTTGGGTGCAAATAAAGATCATGATTCTGATTTTTAACCTGATTAAAACCTTAATTCACAATCTGAGTGTTTGTAGTTCGGCTGATTTTTGAGTCAATGGATGGCACAGAAAATTGGTGTGTGAGGGGAGCACAGACTCTAAAGTCTCACCTGCTGGTAAGGTTCTGAGTCTGTCAAAGTGAGTGCATCAAATGTTTAATTTTTATACCGACGCTGAATGCGGTCTACAAGTGTGTGCCGGACAGCAATTCTCTTCAATGGCCAGTGAAAACTGGGACATGAAACAGAGGAAGTCGATATTTGCAGGAGGATACACTAAATGAGCTGTGGCAAGAGCATGAGTGCCTGTAGAAGGTAAATATGAAGCGGTACCACAACCGTATATTCTAAATAAAATGCTTTTTCTTTTTGTGCTCTCCTTTTTTCTCTGTCAACACGCTTCAGCAAACATCAACTGCAAGCTGTGGTGCATTCATGATTGTTTTGTTATCACTGTGTCCTATATCGCCTTTCCTCTTCACGCTATACACATTGGACTTCCAGAACAATACCGGCTCATAACACCTGCCGAAGTTGTCTGTTGACTCCTCCATTGTGGGGTGCATACACAGTGGAGATGAATCAGAGTGCAGAGGATTGATGGAGGACTTTGTCTTGTAGTGCAGGGAGAACAACCTGCAGCTTAATGCACTGCGCTGCTGCAATGTGATTGGTTAATTCGATAATTGCAGGAATCAGCAGGTGTTCCTACATCCTATAAGTGGTTAGTGAGTGTAAAATAACATATGGTCATTTGTGATGCTCATCCTATATTCAAGTGATTGTCATGTAAACATGTAATTGCAGAGAATATACTCTCGTCTAAATAGCGTTATTAAAAGCTAAAGCACACGCCACCTCCACGTGACTGGATGTTGCCTTTATATAATTCATAAATTATGGCAAAATCTCCATGTTGGTCTTTGACTAGATACCTTCACCTACCCCGCCCTCCTCAGTGTTTGCACACAAACCCCCCCCCCCCCCACCCCAAAATAGTACAGTGTGTCAAAATTGTACACTGCCATAGATTACCTGTTACATTAAGGGCATGCTATTTTACCGTGCTATCTAGTATGCTAGTATATGGTTTGGGCCACAGCCAAAGTCCCCATGAAATGGCTCGTGATTTGATTCCATATGTTGATGTACTTCCTTCTGAAACAGGAAGCCATCACTTTTGTGCATGCAGGCTTGCAAAGTCTTAGGCAACTGGGTCATCCATTTGTCGTTTTTTTTTTTTTTGTACTATTTCTCTTTGGTACCAACACTAAAGCAGCAAAGAACAATGCTTTTTAGATGAACAACATGTCATCATGCAGAAATACCTGCAAATGAGGAGTTGTCCTTTTAGCCATTATTTTTAGCCATGCTGGCCAGCAGGAGACGTGCATTTTCACAATGTTCTCACTGCAAGCACTCGCACCACAAAGGTGAGGTAATTACAGTCCTCCAGTCCTATGAACATCTAGTTATACTTATCAGTGAGGCATTCCGTCTCTTCCGCTGGCCATAAAAACTTCCCCGGTATTTTGAAACTTAATAGAGAAAGTAACGTGACCTAAGTTGAACTAACCACGTTGCTCGGCATGTGGCATTGAGAGCGTATATATCTCCCACACCTGATGTGGACCACACCAAAAAGCAAACCTCTGACCACCATTTTCAAGAAGACCAGGGACTGGTTCTTTGGACTGCTGCTGGGCTGAAAAACAGTTTTCAGGCTTCAACAAATGTACAGACTTCTTAGGGAAAATGACCCAGAATCCAGAAAAAAAAAAAATCAGGTATTATGTGACCATCGGAAGCCAGTCACAGCATGGCAGTCATCCAAGTTTTCGAATGTTGCCAGTTCCCTAGTTCAAACCACAAGGTGAAAACAACGCATTTTCAAAAGGATGTGGTTAAAACAAGATTTTAGTGAGAACAGTTGTCTAAAACTTAGAAAACATTTAGTATGTTCAAGGTGCTGACAGTCTAGAGACACAACCCTAATTGACTTGGAAAAATCGAATGTACGTGAGCCTTTTCAGGGTGCATGCTGTGAATGACTAGATAAGGAAATGAAAAGCCTAACAGACAGAAAGTCAGAAAGGATTCCTGGTAGGAGATACTTAATGACTGCAGTATAACAACAAGCAATCTGCTGAAAGTGCTCCCTTGAGATCAGACGTGTGTCTGAGTGTGTATCAATCAAAGCGAACAAAGAGCTGCTTAAGAAGTGGCTCATCTTACTGACGACCTTTTAGCCACACTATAGGTATATGGAGCTTTATGTATCAGCACTTTAATGCAGATTAATAATGATTATCCTGGTAAGAAAATGAGGGTGTGAATGATACTATATTTCAGCATTTGGCTGCCAAATCAAGTTACATAAAGAGCTAAAACTAGACCTGGCAGCTATTTTGGGTCACTTCATGCCACTCATGGCTATGCGGAGAGTTGAGACAATTGGCAGTGTTTTTTTTTTGCTTGTTTTTTTTTTTAAAGAAACGTGGCTGGATCATTAAGCCTAGCTGAATTCCTGAGTGGGAGAGCTGAAGTTCAAGGGCAGACCCTTCTTTTGCTTCCATATAATTACCCAAGTGTTCAAAGGTACTTTCTTCGGTTGTTAAATGAGCTTGTTCATAAACAGTGTTCTTATTTTTTCCACCTGGCTGACTGAGGCTCAGACTGAGACAAAGACAAAATGGATGACTGAACATCCAGGATCGATGGAGTAACCCATAACATCTGGCTAATTATTTCCCACATTTAGAAATTAAAAACGTTCCTGAAAAAGTTGTTGTTGTTGTTAAAGAGCATACTGAAGAAAGGGTTTGACAGAATTCGACAGGACTGTCAATGTTCACCTTCATTAGTATATATGAGGACTGTGAAGAACTGAAAGAAAAAAAAACATTAAGATATAAATAAAAGAAGCGAGGAGTATGAGTGTATGACGCAACTGATTTGTTGCAGTGGTAACTATCTCACACTATAAAGTAAGCTGACATCTTGGAATGAAATAAATTCACTGTCAGGATAATAAGGTCAAGCTGGCAACCTGCTTTACATCTGATATAAAAAGCCATAATGACAGAATCCATTACAGCATAAAATACAGAACTCTACTGAAATTGTCACAGCTTTTACATCAGTGTAAAGCAGCACTCACGGCAACATATTGTGCAAATACTGCAGAGCTTAAAATGTTGTATTGATCCTGCACAATTCCAGAGATTTGACTTGTTTTCAAAACAGAACCATCATATTCAATATATTTATGTGTTTATTAAATTCACGTTTTTATGGTCTGCTCCGACCATAGAAGTCTCTGTGCCATCATGAGATGCTTTGTAACATGGTCCATTAGAACGCTCTAACACGCTCAGATGAGACCATTACACACCCAGCATGATATACAATATTACTACAATACCAATGTCCTTTACTGAACACACACTGGTATAGTATTCTGTATTTTTTTTGTGCAACTTGAATGTCCATCACACCTCGTAAGACTTGAACACTTAAACACTGGTAATATCTGATTTGTCTCTGTGACTTTTATGTAGCTATAAACAGCTAAAAAGCAGCTGCTTCGTGCAATGTGGTACGACATGGCTTAGCATCTCAAAAGGTTCAGAAGCAGGCCTGCTTGTATCAGAGATAGCATATGTACCTGAAATGCCTTGCCAATGAGACTCTTACGCTAACACGTGCAAACACAGGACATGTCATACAGATATACTCCCTTAGTTATGGATATTTGCTAGACGTTACTGATGTCATTTTTGCTGGATATTAGGAATGGTTCCAAATCCATGTCTAAAACATCATCTCGATATGACTTTAGTTTATGGATCTCGTCTCATTCAGGTACACTATATATTGGTCTCAGGATTGTCCCCAAGAAGGCCACAGAGTAAACAGACTTACTAAATAACACAATGCTAGAAGGATTTTGCTCAGATGTAAATGCTGTAAATTTGTGCATGACTGCTAGACGTTCATTGCTCTACGCACCACTCACAATGACACACTAATGACGGTGTATCTTCATATAGTGTGCTGTTTTGGTGTCTCCTGGGGCTTCCTCTTTGTCCGTGCTTTTCAACATCATAAATTAGAGTTGCTGCTGGCCTGTAATCCTGTTAGCGTGTTAGTGCGTTAGCCCCTAGTTTGTCCCACTGCTCCACTGACTCACTATTACACAAGAAGCAAAGCCTTCAGGGATTGCAGGGAGGACCTAATCTTACTCGTTACACATTACCTGGGTACACCTCACACTGTTAACACTGTTAGCATTTTTAACATAGTTAAACTCACCTACAACCCCACACAGTTCATATTCTCTTATTCTACACTATGTTTCCTCAGCTGCATGAACATAATTTTACAAGCTGTATTCCCCGGTTGTTAACATACCGAAGGAACGGCATGCACTTTAAAAACAAATGCGTGCTTATTCATCCACTGTTTCCATGTCGGCACTCTTGTGCCAGCTAAGCCGTCTGAGGTTTGCTCAGTTCATATTCGTTTATCAACATTCATGTTGATCTTTCCATTAACCTCATTAAATACTCACTCTTCTTAAAAGTAAATTATGAACGGTGAGTCTAACGTGGATTAATTACGCGAGTGAATGTGTTTATGTGACAGTGAGCAAGCAAGTGAGCTAAAGAGTGACAGGGACAGAGACGGAACGTATTGTCTTAGCGTGAATAAATATCTCCTGCAGTGCAACTCACAAAACCAGAGGCAACTGCAAAACAAACCACAGCTGTTCAGTTTCATTGCATGGAGCAACCTCGCTAAATATCCACGCAGCTGTGTGAGCCGACGTTCACAGGCAGGAGGTGCTCAAAAGTTAGTGCCCCCAGAGTGGCTTTCAGAAGTCACGTCATGTTTGCATGTTTCGTAATTAGAGCCTGAGGCCAGTGTTGCCTGGCCTTTTCAGGGGAAATTTGCTAATGCTAATGCTCAAACGTCACCAGATGTAGTCTCCTAATTTGCATATTCATCGCTCGTGATGATTATTTGCATTTCATATAGAAAGAAGTCTCTGTTCACTGCAAGCCATCTATTTATGCATTTGCAATATTTTATCATTTATATCAAGAATGGAGGCAAAATGAAGCAGTGGTAGTGGGCAGTTGGGAAATAGACACCAAGGAGACAGTTATGGGTGGAATAACTTGCTTTTATTACTGTAAATATTATCAAGAAGTGAGTTTATTAGCTATGAACAAACTAGTGTGTGGGTGGGACAAACAATGGTGATCAGTGATTGGTCATTGAGAGCAATGCTGATCAGTGATTGGTCGTTGGGAACAACAGTGATCAGTGATTAACTGTTGGGAACAATGGTGGATAATAAAAGTGTGCATGTGGAGCTACATGGGGTTTCCAAAACCACTGCGAATATACAAGCTTTATACTTCCTAACTGCTTGTGCGTGTGTCTCTCTCTCTCTCTCTGTCTGTCTGTCTGTCTGTCTGCACGTCTTTGATCTGTTGTGATTTGCGGCTAAGAGGACAGGTCTGCTGTCTTCTCTCTCTCTACCGCACCACATCATTATGTTAGAGTGGCCCTCCTCCTGTTTCTGGCCCAAATAAGACAGCTGATGTGTGCCAAGAGGTGATGGTGATCACAGCGGCTCATCTTTGTTCTGTTTTAACACTTCGAATGAGTGTGAATGAGCATTTTATTGTAGCATGTGTAAACCTGTGACAATCATATATTTTCAAAAAATGATTTGTAACATTGCCATGCAATCACTCTCACTTGTTTCTTTGTTTGAGGCTTTTTTTTCTGGCCCAGAATTTAGCCGTTCCTCACAAAGAACAGAGCTGCTCAGCTCCTCCCCTTTTTCCCTACAAGGCAAGCATTTAAGGCAAACGTCAGTCAGAGTGGGAGGGTTAGTTGAGAGAAAGAAAAAGGACTTGTAGAGGTTTTCTTTGCAATTACAACCTGTGCATTTAATAAATACATTCCCAGGGCATTTTAGTAGTTTGCTGGACATTAAATAATGTATTAAATGCATTATGTACCCAGATTATGTGGGTATTAGTTGAAAATAACAAGGCCTACTTGGATAAGTAAGAAGATAAATGGAGATTAAATTAAATCTCTAGTCTCTGACTTGATGGATAGAAGGTGAATCAGCTGGTTTTAGGCTCTATTTTACAAAACCTCCAATAGGCAAATATGTCTTAGCTGACTCCAGGACAGTGATGTTTTTTAAATTTTTTTATTAACCACATCTTTCTTTAGCTCTCAGAATACCTCATTCTGTTTCCTTGGAGGCAGAAGGCACCTTATCTTTAGAGACAGGACCCTTGCTGGTTATTCATGCGTAACAACAAAGTCTGCTAATGAAAAGTGAAAGGCAAAAGAGACGTGACCCGAATCAAAACCTAGATCAACTTAACACCCAGTCTCCAAATCCCAGCCATTCCTCTTTCCTAATCAAAGAGAGATGTCGAGCAGACGACAGCTGTTCATGAAGCGTCAGACTCCCTGCGCATTAAATAAGCACAGGTTGGTGCACGTGTGGCAGCTCATGCATCCTCTCTGAACAAGTGATTGAAAATGCACCTGCCTTCACCACTGGGATTTACTGATGTCCAGGGTGCAGTGTGTGCTGATCAGCCGTCTCTCATATAACAGAATATTGTATGTCATGACAATTGCTGTCACCTGATGAGTCATTAATACGTGATCAGATTAGGGTGCAAGCACAAGGCCACGTTAGAGTCTTGGTGTGCTTTTACACCTATTAATCCAAATCAGAGCATAAACTGATACGTTTGGTTTGTTTACTACTTGGTTTGGTTTATTTCAAACTGCAAATCAAACACAAACAACTTCATACACTACGTAGCTAGCTACAGAATGCATGCAAATATCACCATTTGACCAAAAATCAGATGTCTTCCTGCTAAAAATGAGACATCATCTGCCTTTTGACAATAAAATCAAAAGTATATTTGCCAAAAAAAAAAAAGAAAAATCTGATGGGAAAAGTGCAAAAATGGCAAATGTGCATCACTCTCTGCAAGTGTCAGAATGTGCCAAATAGTTTGCTCTTTATGCTCAGTGTCATCTGTAGTGACAGAAAACATCACTGTTCTATCCCATACATGATGTTTAGCTGTGTTGCAATACGTCTGCACACCAAAATGACTAATATTTACCTTGCAGAGACTTCCAACAGAGTTCCAAATTGGTTCAAATGAACTTTACCAGAGTATATTCTATAATGGTGGTTTTAATCAAGCCCTCTCAAATGTCAGGGTATTAACACACCTCTTGATGCGTGATGATTATCAATGATTGATGATTACTATTGATGTAATTGCATCTTATTACATGAATCCAGCATGCTAGAGCCAGAGAACCACTCCAGACAGCACGGCCCCTCTAAGAAATACAGCACTGCTAACCATTTGTTATTAGGTTGTAATGAAGGTCAACACTTTAAATGGGCTTTCATCAATAAGGCTGCTCGTGAAGTAAGTGATTGTTTTCATCAGCTCTGGAATGTGCTGGAAAGCAGGCTCCAGGACACAGTAATTACAAAAAGACTTGAGGCTATGCTGGCGGACTTACAGCAACAACTCTCAATATGTTTCAGTGCAGGCATTGCGTTAAAGGGAAAGAGAAAGTATAAATTCAGAAAACACAATGAAAGGTTCAAGCAAAAAAAGGTTTTCCTTCACAAAGTCATTTCCAGACTTTATTGATTATCTATTACTGCAACTCTCTACTTGCTGGTCTTTCATAATCTCCTCTAGAGAGCATTCACAATGATGCTGCTTTAGGGATGCATCGATACAGATACTGGTATTGTCTAGCAGCCCGTTACACATGTTCGTTTACTTGTGCTCTGAAACCATATCGTAGTGTACATCATCACGTTAATGAATAGCCTAAATTACAGCAATCTGGACGTATTTCACGATTAATGATGGCAATCAAGACAAAGCAGAAAATAACTAGAGGAGGAACGGAGGAGGCATGTTCCAGAGGAGGCATGTTCCAACAAAACAATGATAAAACACTGATAAAACATTGTTATAGCACTTAAATACATAAAGGTATTTGTGAGCATGAAGCAGTGAAGCAAGCATGCACAGAAACTGTCTTATATAAGAGAGAGCACTTCAGTTCAGCGAGCACTGAGACATGTGCTTCCTTCTGCCAAGGTCTACACTTTGCTCGCGAGTCAAGGTGCAAGCCACGCCATAATCCATGACATCTTAAACATTAAACTCTGCATGAAGAGTTCACTGCTGACAGCACAAGGTAGCAACCAACATAAAGAGAGCTAAATAAAAGGTTCCATGATGCCCTTTGTTGCTTACCAAGTATGTTACTCATTCTGGTGTCAGTATCAACGAGTACCAAAAAAACATGGGCTCATACTCATAGTCAGTTTGACCAAAAAAAAAAAAAAAAGTACTGATGCATCTCTATGTGGTGCATGAGGGCTAGATCAGATTTTCGACCTCAAGACAACTGAGGACTAGATCAGCTCTTTAACCTCAGGACACTTATGGACCAGATCAAGTTTTCAACCTCAGGATACTTGAGGGTTAGATCAGATCTTCAATCTCAGGGTACATTTGGGGTAGACCAGACTTTCAGCCCTGTGGTACATGAGGGATAGATCAGATCTTCAACCTCTGGATACTTAAGGGCTAGATCAGACATTTAACCTCAGATCACCTGATGGCCAGATCCGATTATTTTCAACCTTTGGGTAGATTTGAGCTAGATCAGATTTTCAACTAGAGGACACCTGAAGCCTAAATCAGATCTTTAAACACAGGGCACTTGAGTTCTAGGTTACATTTTTAAACTCAGGACACTTGAGGTCTAGATCAGATATTCACCCTCAGGGTACATTTGAGCTAGAACAGATCTTCATCCTGAGGACACCTGAAAGCCAGACCTGATCTTCAGTTGAATGATAAATTTATTAGCTAGCCCACTGGGCAACTGGAAGCTCCATTGCCCTGCCCAGTCCCGCATTTTTGGCAGATTTGAAAAAAAAAAAATTATTCAGCAAACAGTGGTAATTTACATAATGTATGTAATATTTCACGGATAGCTATTTAGTTAATTGCATTATTAAAGACTAAGAGAAATGGTTGTGTATATGAATTCTGACTTTATGGGGACAATTGGGAAGTGAGACCTTATCCTCTGCAGATACAGTTTTTGATGGATTCATATCATGCACATCGTGTTTGCGACCTGGACAAAAAGTCACCAAATCATTAGGAAAAAATCGCAAGGAAAAAATCTTATTTGAGTCTGTTGTCTTTACTTTATCTCAGTATTTTTTAAAGGACCATACAGTTACAGAACAATTCAGAACAGGAAGTTCCTGAGATGACTGATGACTGCATCTCTTCATCAGGCCGAACCAAAAAGGTATCACCTTTGGAAGCACAGAAACGGGTAGGAAAAGAGCTGCCTGGTGGAAAAGGCCCTTGTGGTGCCACAGTGGTCTGAATTTGCAAGAAAGACATCACACTGAGCGCATGTGTGAAAGCCAACGCCACAGCAATCCCTCGCTACACAGCACAATAAATGTGGAGTAAATCAAACCGGCGCCTGCTGCTGGGAAGCACTCGGCCACAACTGAGCCAAGGTATAAATGAGTGCCCGAAGTCCCAGCTCTCATTCCCTTACCTAGTACCCGACACAGCAGGAAAGTACGAAAGGCCATAGCAAATCAACTACAACAGCAACAAACTCTGAAATGAATGAGAAATATCAAAAGACAGAAGAAAGCAAAGCAGAGATGTGAATAACGTGCAAAACAGACATCTCTGTTTTTTCCTTATGTCTTCCCATTACCTGGGCTAATTTTATATATTAGGTCATGTAATGGAGGCAGCTGTTATACCGAAAGAGCAGCATTTTTTTTGCAATCGGATTAAGAAAACAAGCATAGCCTCATTTCTCCCAGGAAAAAGTAACATAATGGTGATAAACAAGCCGGCCTGACAGGGGAATCAATAAGAGACTGGGGTTACATCAGACAGTAGCCAAAAAGCAGTTACTTTTTTATTGCTCCTGTGCTTCTGATACATCTTCAGTGTTTTGGCTCACATTTAGGATTTACATGAGCACTGAAACTCTGAAACAATTTAGAGTTTATATACTCACACACATCACTAAGAGGCTCTGTGCTGTGTTCGTCCTGTTATGTAGCTATAGTGATATGAAAAAAAAAAAAAATACCGCTCACCTCATAATGTGAGAGCATTAAAATGAGCTGTGGTTATTTATTTATCCTCTTAAAATATCACAATATCATTTCCATTTCTGTTCTGTTTTTTTTTCCGGCTGACAGTTTACATACGCTGTCGCCATGTGTCATAATTTGATAATGTCCTCATGCAAATCACCCAGGACAATCGTAATGAACAATAAATGAATCAGCTGTACTACTCAACTGAAAAGGGCCAGTGGTGTTTATTAACATGATTCATACCACAGCGCTGTTGAATTCTTGATTCTGATTGGTCAGAAGGTGTTGATTCATTTTCTATACCAGCAGCTCTGACTGTAGTTTCAGCTCTAAGGCAAATCACAGGTTTATATTAATGAGCCTGTTCTAATATTTTATTGTTTCTATAGTAACAGCTCATTCACAGGAACTTGTATTAGCTATAAATGGATTAAATAAATGAAGAATTTAATCCAATGAAGAATAAAGAAATGTCAGCATTTCGTAACATTCAGCAAGTTTTCCAAGGGAAAATCTTTGGGAGAGAGGAATTTACACTTTGCTGTTTCTCTTGTAACACATCAACTGCATTTTTTTTTTTGTCCGATCAGCTTTAAGAGATTGATGTTTATAGCTCTTATAACATACAAGTTTATAGCTTTTCCGCATTAAATGTAACTATAAACTGATACAAAAAAGCTGCAAATTGCTGCAGTGTAAGAGTAATAAAACACGTAGGGACATGCTATTATAGAAAAATAATCAACTTCAGGGTGGTAACAGTAACAGCAACACATTTGGCCTGGCACAAAGTGGAGTTACTTTTATCACTCCACAGCTGATTATTTTCAATTACGTCCTTTTTATCCATTTATAGTTACAATTAGTGTCATGGAATGTCTGTGAAAGAGGTTAGTTCCTGTTATCACTTATGTTATAACAGCTATAAACACTTGTTCCCTCCCCAGCCTGGCTTTTTCCTCTCGCTTCCATGAATGTTAAATAAATGTCTCTTACCAGAAAACTGATAGAAATGATTATGATAGAAATGATAACCTGTTAGAACAAGCACACTGATATAAACCTTGCAGCCAAAACTAATGTCAGAGCTGCTGATACCGAAAGTGAATCAACACCTTCTGACCAATCAGAATCGAGCATTTTTCTTTCTTTTTCTTTTAACAGATGGCGAAATGTCTAGTTGTCATTGTGTTGGTAGCACGCTATATATCGATATACATATACCGATCTCTAAACATCGGAGTGTCTACATGCGGAAGGAAAGGGTTAGTGGAGTTAAGACAGGAATTGCCTAAGATAGCCAGGCTTCATGAGACAACATGTAAGCAGCACACCAGCATCCTTGATGAATCAAGATAATCACCGTGAGTGTTATACAGGTCACAGAGTGTGTTTACTGCTGACTGACAGCAGTCAAAGACTAATAGAGTCCCTACATAAACAGAGTTGGGTTCGTCCACGTCCATGTCCTTTACACCGGTGGCATGTTTATCATATGCTTCTGGCCTGACACAACACACACCACATGCAACACTGAGGCCACATGATCGACCTCGATCCTGAAGTTGGAGCAGCGGAGGATGAGTTGACAGCACAGCACGCAGCACGCTGATGCAAAGCAGAGCGTTCATGCATGAGCCATGAGAACAGCGAGCTAAATAACTCACAAGCTGCTTGTTTTATTCTCTGCTAATAAGGAGGGGCGTACACTCGAGCATGGCCTTGCAACCTGAGAGAGAGAGAGAGAGAGAGAGAGAGAGAGAGAGAGAGAATAGAAGGGAAACAGAAAGGAAGGAGGAGAAAGAGGTAGAGATAAAAGAGAAGAAAGTGAAAGAGAGGGGGGGAGGGAGAGGTCAAGACATGACAAGCAAGGTGTGATGGAAATGGAGAGTGAGGAGAGACAAGGAAAGAATAAGAAACATAGTGAGAGATAGCCAGAAGGTCAGAGAAAGAGAGACATCAAGGAGGACTGATTATTTATATATATATATATATATATATATATATAGAGAGAGAGAGAGAGAGACAGACAAAATGAGATGTGAGAGGCAGAGAGAACTTGTAGAGCTGAGAGAGATATGGAGAGATAGAAAGACAGGGAAAGGAAAAAGAAAAAGAGACAAAGAGAAATATTTAGAAATGCAGTGAGTTAAGTGGGAGAGAGAGAGAGCAATAGAGAGAGAGAATGAAGAAATGAAGCAAGGGAAAGACCGAAAGAGGCAGAGAGTGGGAGACTGCAAGAAAAAAGTAAGAATGAAAAAGGCACACAGAAGGTTGGAGAGATATATAAAGAAAGAGACAGGGAAGAAGAGATGGAGAAGGAGAGACAGAGAGAGAGGCAGTAAGACTGCAGGAAAGAAGAAGAGATAGAGAGAGGCAGTGAGACTGTAGGAAAGAAGAAGAGATGGAGAGAGGCAGTGAGACTGTCGGAAAGAAGAAGAGATGGAGAAGGAGAGACAGAGGGCATCAGACTGACAGAGACAGATTAAGAGAAGATGAGAAAAGAAGCAAAGGAGAGAAAGAGAAAGAGGGAATGCAGAGAAAGTTAAATTGTGAGAAAGTGGAATAGGAAGAGAAAGAGTGGCATAAAGGTGAAAAAGAGGAAAGGCCAGAGGACATGGATAGAGGGAAAAAGACAGGAAGACACAATTAAAAAGAAAGATTATAAGAAACAAAGATGAAGAGAGAGAGAGAGAGAGAGAGAGGTGGCCAATGAGAGAACAAAAAAGGGCAAAGAAGTGTGGGGAATAGAAAGAGAGCTGGAGGCTGAGGAGAGGGAGACAGAGAGATCGGGATAGCGCTAGAGAAGGAGTGAAGGTAGAAGAAAAAGAGAAGGAGAGACATAGATGCAGATGGAGAAAGTGGCCAAAAATCTGGAATGAGGAAGTGAAAAGACGTGAAGGAGAGAGAAAGACTGTATACAAAGTGACAGAGGCAAAAAGAGGGAGAGAGAGATGTGAAGCCATAGAGAAGGAGAGACAGGGAAGGAAAGAGAGAGAGAGTGTGTGAGAGAAAAAAAGAGAGAAAGACATAAGCAAAGAGAGAGAATGGGAGACAGGCAGAGAGACAGAAAGGGGAGAGAGCCAGAGAGCCAGAGAAGGAAACAGAAGCAGAGAGAGGCCAAGAGAGAATAGGAGACAGGCATGGAGAGAGAGAGAGAGAGAGAGAGAGAAGCAGAGAGACTTCCTGTAATCTCTGTCGTTCTTGTTCTCACTGTTTCCCGAAGCTTTGTTGATATACTGTGTAAAGTCCTGCCAATAAAGCTTTATAAATGAAACTGAATTAATAGACTGAGAGAGAGAGAGTGAGAGAAACAGACAGAGATAGAGAGGGAGATGAGGGAGATGAAATAAGTTGTGCTCTCTGCCTACGTTCATTTAAGACAGGAATGTCAGGAACAGCTCTTAAACACGCAGAGTGGTGAAAAAGGAGGACGCGACACACGGAAACCCTTATTGAATCGTACTGTAGTGAAATGGCCTCTCGCTCCATTCTTGGCTCTCGCTCTCAGCACAGCCATCTCACGCATGAACAATGTCAGAGAAGAAGTTATAAACCCTGGGTACTGCAGCGCAGAGAGCAGGACAACCTGCCAGAAACACACGCTCTCTAACGTACACTGTGCAGTCTCGCCGCTCGACTCACCGCGCTGCCCAGCTGCTCTGATCTGATCTGATCTGATCTGCTCTCTGAAGCTATGGAGCGCTTACAGTCAAGGCTTTACACGTTTAAAAGGGCAGAAAAATACCTTCATCGGCGGTTTAACAGAGGACCGACTGATACATCGGCGGATATAAAAGAGATCGAGTGGAATTCCTAATGTGATCCACATGCTTTAAAACCAATAAAAATTCTCAAGTCAATTTCAAGAGACAGCGAAGAAATAATTAATTGCTTATATTTAAAAGTCTGAAGGAATGAAGAGTTAAATATTAAAAAGTTTGAATAAAAAAGAAACAAAAGACAAAATGAAGGTCAACATGTGATGAATGAAGGCAGGATGCAAGTGCGTGTCATTTACTAGGGCAAATCCAATAATCGTAATCAGCGTCAAAGCACAGGCAGACAATAACAAACCTGAAAAATCGAAACTGGAAAATCGGCGATGGTTAAAACCAGAAAATACAAGAGATACAGAAATAGGAAACCACAGCTCAGACTTAATGACACATATGGCATGGGAAGACCTCACAACGGAAACAGTGGGGTTTAAATAGATAAACTAACCAATGAGTTAACACGGAACAGGCGTACACATTCAGGTAGCACAACAATGACAGGACAGCTTGAAGACAGGACTAGAAGAGAAACAAAGGCAAACGGAGCGAGCTTTACAAGAGCAAGTGACACACTGAGAGGGGGAATTCATGGCAACACCAAGCGAACTCACTGATCAGTGTCTGAGTGGGCGTGGCTTAATATTTTAATGAGAACTCTTGACTGACATCCCTCTAACTCATGTCCTCATACTCAAATGATTATTTTGATAATCAATAAATCTATCCTTTTTTTTGCCTTTAGATTGGAAATACCAAAACTATTTATTTAATAATCTTTGTTTCTAGCAATTGGATCAATTAACACTTGCAATAAAATATTACTGACATTTATCACACAATCTTTCATGGCATGAGAATATTATCAAGTGCCTGTTGTACTTCAAACACTTTTGTGCACAACACACATCAATGCTACACATGTAACGCAAATGCATTCAGAATACACTCACTTTTCTCCCTCACTCACATTTCATCTACGGGTTCTCTGCTATCGTGCCACAGATGAGACACGTGAAGCCGTCACATGAGTGGCATTTCTCAGCCAGAGGCAGGTGTGTGTTAGCGGAGCTGAAGTGGCGGGTGGGGGGTGGGTGGGGTAATTAAGCAGGTAAAACAGCGGCTATGTCCCATATGGCCTTATTAGGCCCTGTGCACACACACACGACTATAAGCACTGGATTTATGGAAGCACAGCACTAAGAGGACACTAACAGCTCCTCTGAGAATCCCTAGCACACATCACAGGAGGTTAAGCCACAACGACGGGCTTTTAAAATTTCATTTTCAGGAAGGGAGGTTGACAGGATCAGAATGTACACAGCCTGAGGGAAGAGCTTCAGCACGCACCGAATCTTTCTTAGAAGCGTTTTGGTCTGTGACCGCGCCAAGGAAAAATGCCATTTAACTGACCGTAAACTGAGCTACTGTTTAATCCACAAGGCGATAGATCTTAAACGGCAGTTTATGAATCGAAGCCAAAAGTGCGGCTATGAAGAGGTATTATTTTTTTCCTCCTCTTCTTCGTTGTCTTGTTAAGCCATTGAGCTACACAATGCCTGACACACATTCACTATTACAAATATGAATACCTTTATGGTCATTGTACAAGAACAACAAAATTCAGTGACCCATCAGGCTATGTTTCTTATGTTCAATAAAAAAAGTAAGCAAAAGTGTATAGACTTACGCCTGGTCTTTTTCCAACCTTCAACTGTCCAGTCTGGGTGAGCCTGTGCCCACTGTAGCCTCAGATTCATGTTCTTGGCAGACAGGAGTGGAACCCAATGTCAAGGTTTGATGTGTTATATGTTTTGAGATGCTTTTCTGCTCACCACGGTTGTAAAGAGTGGTTTATTTGAGTTACCATAGTCTTTTTGCTCATTCTCCTCTGACCTCTCTCATCAACAAGGCATTTCCACGCACAGAACTGCCACTCACTGGATGTTTTCTGCACCATTCTGTGTAAACTCTAGAGACTGTTGTGCGTGAAAATCCCAGGAGATCAGCAGTTTCTGAAACACTCAACCCATCCCATCTGGTACCAACAACCATGCCACGGTTAGTCACTGTAATCACATTTTCCCCATTCTGATGTTTGTTGTGAACATTAACTGAAGCTCTTGAGCTGTACCTGCATGATTGGCTGATTGGATAATTGCATGAATGTGCAGTTGTACAGGTGTGCAAATATATTCTCATTGTTAATTCTTTGCGGAAAAAAAAAAAGAAAATTTAATTTTCTTCTCGCTTTTGGCTACTAACCCTTTGGTCACTTCTTCACTACCTCAGAATCATGTTTCTCAGTTATCTAGTCGGATGGAGATTTTTTGTTTCAGTGCCTTCATTCTCCTCACGCAGTGTGTTTTCTGTTCGATAGTCTCTGGAGTTCAGAGTTCAGAGTTCAGACAGCAGCAGATGAGGCAGTAAGCAAGGTCACATCCCGCTGTTTGTTTACACAGCAGTGCGACTGCAGGGGCCAAAGTTGCCCTGACATCAAGCGCTCGCTTTCTGATGACGCAAACCAGCACAGCCGAGCACTCATGGAAACTCGATTTGGTGAAATGAGCGGCTGTGCTTGTTGACAGCAGCGGCTAAAAAGCTAATTGGACACATTTTATGTCCAGGAACAGCAGTAATTTATATAATTCAGTGCAAATTCAGGAACAAAACCCATTCCAGTCATGCTGCAGGTGAATAAAATGATAACAGAAGCCACTTTTTTTTTTTTTTTTGCAGATGTTGGGTTGCATTATGTACATTAATAGATAAGGCTGTTTTTTTTTTTATTAATGTATCTATTCATTGACTATATTAGGCTAAACATCTGGTTCCTATTTTGATGTGCATTTCATTCATACAGTGTACATATTGAAAATAAAATGGAAAACAAGGAAATATATATCTCTATATCTATATCTATCTATCTATCTATATATATATATATATATATATATATATATATATATAGGCATTTTAATTTAAAGAAATATATTCATTTTATTAATTTTTAAAAAAATAGAGACTAATTTTTAATAGTTTCTACTTACACAAAGTCTAGAAATAAAATATTTATGAATAAATAATTTATGAATAAAACATGCCCAGTGTTGGAATTGTAAGTGAAAAAAATATTTTTAACATATTTGGATATATTTTTAATTTTAATTTTGAAAAGAAAAACAAATAAGCACTATGTACACAGACTATCTGCTATTTTTTTTATTTCTTCTTGTGGTCAGCTATTAACCAACTAATACATTAAGCAATATTTTTTCCCCTCAGTGTCTCTTTTCAATTCTTTGCTTACTGATGGCTTATTGATAAGCTAGTCATGTTATTACTGTATTTACACTGCAGTCCTTATCCAAAATAAAGACTAAAGCAGGACAGATTTTTTCTCTCACTATCTTTTGTGGCTTTAATCACAAAAATCGAACACATTTTAACTGGCAATAACACAGAAAATACTCAGAAAAGCATAACTGTCTAGCGTAAATCTCATGTAATGGCATCCACAATTTAAATTGATTGATTTTTGCCTAACATACTGCATTCTAATTAATATTAAATAGAATACAGTATACACTTGAACATTACCTGGACAGTTTGCAGATACATTAAGCCGCTCTAAGATGTTGCGTTTAGCACAGAATTAGGTTAGTAAACATGGGAAAAACACCCATTACATGGGCTCAACGTATAATCCTACATGGGTATAGCTGTGCATGTCCTCTGCTTCAGCCTGCCAGAGTCGGCGTATTCGTGCATAAAGCAGCTGTTAAAGCAGGACTGGCAGAGCACTGAAAGAGCACTCAGAGTGCCGTTCCTGTGATCTGTGCTTTCAGGTTTCCTGTCGAGAGACTGCTGTAGAGCACCACTTAACACCCAACAAACACCACTTCATCCTGGCACACATACAAATGGTCTCAGAGCGCTCCAGTTCAAACCACTGCACTGGCAGAAAAACACGGAAAGCACTGATTAGGCCAAAAGTGTGTGTGGAGGCCTGGGAAAATCATTCACGTGGTCAAATTTTGACATCTTCTTATTAGATATAGTTCTGAAAACTACGGAACTCAAGTCTGTTTCTCTTTTGCATGTATCTCCCTCACACGTTAAGTCTGCATTTGGGAGAAAATCGCATTTCGAGAGTTAATCCCAATTCCATGAAAAAGGCCACACCAACCTTTACATTTATAACCTAATCTACTAATGGAGAAAACAACATGAAAAAACAAATGATGAAGAATTATAACTTTACAAGGGGAAATGAGTTCTCACAGTGTATAAACACGAGCCTCGTCCTTGTCTCCTCACTCCATTGATCTCAAATAAGGGCTGGGCGAGATGGCAAAGATTTCATATCGCAATACTGTTCATGATACATTAGCATGAGGTGCCCTAAAGTCAACCACTAAAGCATTATATATATGTTTTGCAGCTGATTCGTTTTCAACCAGAGCTAGTAATCAAAATAAGAGACCCTTTAAAGATAATCTGTGCAAAAAAAAAAGCATTAATGTAATCACATTAATGATATTTAACAGTTATGGTTTATTTGTGATGAGTCATTTTTAGGCATTCTGTGGATTTTTGAGTTTTCTGTGTCAGACTATCGAATGTAGAAATAATTTTTAAAAAACTGGTTAGCATGAGATTTTCAGTAAGTGTACATAAATGTTGCTTTAAAAAACAACAAATTATAGTTGGGAGGAAAAGTCACTAATATTGTTTACTGAAATTCGTAACAGTCGTTTGCTGGAGTGGGTGAACTTTGGATGTTTTAGGCTACATACTGTATATGCCAGTGTTTCGTTTCTCTAATGTTTTACTATGAAGCATAAGGATGAAGATGTAGTGATTGTGAGTATAACATCCAATCACTTACAGAGAGCAATCATGGCGTTATAAAGGCACTGACACCTGGTGACACCCACAATACTCGAAGAAACGTACTGTGATGTGAATAACATTAAAACCACTGACAGGTGAAGTGAATAGCATCGATTATCTCATTACACTGGCACCAGTCAAAGGGTGGGATGTATTAGGCAGCAAGTGTATAGTCTGTCAGTATCAATATCACTTCATCATATCATCCAGCCATAATCAAAATGACCGACTAATTGGTCAATAGTGGGTTTCTTTCGTCTTTTTGTCAATATGTAATTTTGCACATCCCTACAATAAAGCACATGTGCACAATCAGCATCCCTGACAGAGGTCATATCATAGCTGACATGGTCATAATGCAGAGCGAAGGTCAGACACCTGACATGATTATTATTGACCAATCCATAATTATTGTTCAAATAGACATGAAGAAAAAAAAAACAGAGATGCAAAGTACTAGAATAAGCTGAAGTCTCACAATCCAGGCTTCTGGTTATTGTTAAAGCCTCTGCTACTTTTCATTAATAAATGACTTGGCAACTTTTATAGGAATTTCACTGACGCTGCAAACGACGAACCACAAAATATTCCTATTTCCTTGACATTAACTGCATCAAGAAAAATTACAACACCCTAAACCTTTTTTTCGCTATAGTGAATATATCTTGCTCTGAAAAGCTCAGTCAGAGGCTCTGGGAAAATTCAGTGTGCAAATAGTCTCAGATTTTGCAAGACAAACATGTGCAAGACATCACCATGATGCAGCATACTGAAGATTCATGTGTGTGTGTGCTTGTTTACTAACAGGATTGACAGAGGATTGACTACTAATCCTCTAAGACATCCATTTTGTGTGTTCACCTTTGCGAATATGCAATGAAAGTGTAAAATACGATAGAGTATTCTAGTGTAAGAGGACAGAGTCACTGCAAACAGATGCATTTATCAGTCACAGTGTGATTTCCAGTCTTTTCGGAGACAAATTAAACTGGCTGAAGGGCAAGTATTAAATTAGAGGAAATCTGTTTCCACCATTTGAGGACAAAATAAAGCCAAAAATAGTCTTAGGTATATTTGTAAATTTTATTTAATCTATATTTGTTAATTTTATCTAATGTCATCTATTCTATGCCAAATGCATTAGTGTGTTAGTAAAAAAAAACAACAAAAAAACAAAAAAAAAAAACCCACAAATATTATTAATCCGTTTAAAAAGATTCAGTGTTTCAGATTTTTTTTTTTTTTAAATAATGGAGTATGTTACATAATAGACCAGTCTGTGATTTTATTTGCAGAGACAGAAGAACTGCAGGTTCTCCAAGAAGGCTGGAACAATCTAGCAGCTGATTTCCTCATAAAGCCACATCACATAAGTTTTATGCAGTTTTAAACCAAAAGGCAACTTATGACCTGATTTAATTTCTTTCTTGGTAGTTTACTGCTCAATCTATTATTTAATTACATGCCTTGAAGCTTTTTAATTCATTATATTTGAAGGCATCTTTACAGAAAAATAAGACTCTTCTCCTTTTTTTTTATTTCATTCTATCAGCTGCTGTCACATCCATCTCCATCACCGATCCAGGAGCCATGACTCCCGATTAGGGCTGCACGATATCGAAGAAAAATGCGATATGCGATAACTTGTTAAATAATGCGATATGCGCTACGATAATGCTGTAAGTGTGTAAAATCTATTTAAATTATATTTTATATTTAAAAACTGAAAATGAAATAACCAGCATACATGTTTTATGTTCTTTTGAGGAAAAAAAAGCATTCTCTGGTATCTGCGTCACCCTAAAAATTTGACTTTTCGTAACTTTTTGAAGTATTAAAATCATTCAGTTTTCGCAAGCCCTTGCGATATGCAATATTTGTGATATTTCGATAATTGTGCAGCCCTACTCCCAATCAAGTCCGGATATTCCAACTATCTAACTCACCTGAGCTCTAACACACCTTCTTCCTGCCAATTTCTCGGTGTATTTAAAGACCACACGTCCACGCAGTTCTTTGCTAGGTTTTCTCATTTTCACACCCCTTCTTCCTTCATCTTTTTTTGAACCATTTTTCCCTGATTCATATTGTTAGCACGATCACTTGACCTTCGCCTGTTTGACTATGACGATTTGGACTGTTCTACATCCTCAACAATCCTTCCGACTCAGAGTTCATGACAGCTATGCACTGTATTCTAGTTGGCACTCGGTTTTATGCTCAGGTGTGTGACTGAAGTGTTTGAAGAAATACAGTGATCATTCTGATATTCCCGACGCATCTTATACAGTCCTTAAGTCGCTTCCACGACATTTGCTTACAGGAAACATTTTGACATTTGACATTAAAAGCTGTTGGTGACAAGTTAATGCGCTCCAACTTTTCCATTAAGGCTGTGAACGTGACATCTTACTCGTACTGAGTGGGGGAAAAGTGGAAAATCTCCAAAAAAACAAAACAAAACAAAAAAAAAAAACCCCAAACAGTCATTGGGACAAACAGTGTACAAAATATATTTAAAAAAAAAAAAAAAAAGAACAAGAAAAGCATGTACAATGTAATGTCTAGTGGATAATCAGGATGAATGAAGAAATTCAGCTTGTACATCTGGGTCAGTAAATGTTTGGATGTAGAAAATCCTCTGGACTGCAGCACTAAAGACTGTGTTCTACTCATGTAAAACCACATCTGTACACGAAGTGTGTTTGATAAAAGGCACAGCGCTGATGACAGATGGCATGTGACCTTGCACTGTTGTGAGGATGTTAGAACTGCATCATTTGCACGTAAATCACTTCCAGGTGCTCTTATTGATTTCACATGCTGAGCTTTTCCATGGAGACGGGGGACAGCGGCGGCTCAGAGGAAACGGTTCTGTGCTGTTGATCTGAAGAGACAGTGTTCAGTTCCCACAGGTGCCTCTGTAGGGTCCTTGACCAAAACCCTTAACACTCGATTGCTCCTGCGAAGCACTGACCCTGTGTTATCCGCTGAATGTAGATTTTGAAAATGATTCAATATCTACTGCACAATCTTAATCTCTAATGGCCAAACTGTATAAAAATTCAAGTGGGGATTGTGTGCTCTAATGCTGCGTTCACACTGGCACACTCAAATCGCTCTACGCTGGTCACTAATGGGTGTTTCTATCTTTAGTTTCCCGCTGGTTGCCGTGGTTTCACTGGGAGCACCAAGCTACTGTGATATCCACACAAACTACAGAGCTGGTTATACAATGTAGACGTATGAATAAAAAAAAAATGCTAAAATGAACATGAATGCATCACGATCTACTGCACTGTAGACTATACATGGATATTATATTGTCATATTGTCTATAGGAGAGCTAGCTATTGGGTGGGAATTGGCAAATGACCAAATTGAGCTAAAATGGAGGTTAAAAAAAAACAAACATTAGATTTAATTAAATAAACTTTTCTCCGTTTGATGATTAATGATGGTTATCGCACCTGTGATAGTCCACAGGTCTCTTTGTAGCTGTGTGTGCTAGGACAGCGGTTGATCAATGGCATGGGCTTAAGGCAATGGGCTCCTGTTGGAAAGTCATTAGTTGAAATCCCAGCATCACCAAGCTGACACCTTAAGCAAAGTTCTTAACCCTCGACTGCTCAGTCGTGTCCAGGTTGCCAGATTGTGTCTCACAACATGGGAAAAAAAAATTTTCTCCTACGTTTTCATATTTTGTTAAACAAAAACTGAAAGGTGGCACATGTGGAACCTTGTGACGATTGATGTCATTTACTTTAGATTTAATTCAGTCACAGCCTGAGAGGGTTCGTAATCAAGGGGGAAGATTTTATCCTGCATGTGGTTTGCAAACAGTTAATCCAGTCTGGCAACCCTGATTTCAACACACCCTCCTCCTCCAGGTGTTTGTGTGCCTGTGTGTGTTACAGTCCTAACTCTGTTAGTTTGACATGAAGAAATCCTGCTTTGTCTATGCCAGCATGATGTGTAAATCTCAGGTAGGGACAGAATTATAGTATTAATACCACTCTGAATCTGAGGAGGACGGGATAAACCCGAGAGGGCGGCATTCTCTTTCGGACCCTCCCTCCGACTGAATCCTGGTCATCTCACGAAACTGAAATATTGCTGATTACATAATTGACTGAATCTTGCATTACTTGTGGTTGTTTATATAACTGTTTACATAAAACCCATATTTGCTGTTTATATAATTGGTAGCAGCCTGAGTGTGGATGTGTGTGTGGAGCAAATAATAAATCGCAGGAAATTAATGGCTGCAATCACTGACTGAAGGGAAATAAACAACAGTCTGAGGACTGTTACTACTCTGAATGAATCAGTTAATCTGTCAAACAGATCGGCATGACCGTTTTTATCCCTCCATACACCCTGAAAATGAAAGTACTTTGCTTAAAATGGATGTAATTCCTAAATGGTAAATGCCATATTTTTGTGGAGCCTCTTAAAATAAAGCTGAAAGTCTACACTTCGATCACATCTTGATTGTTTTATTTCAAATCCATTGTGGTGGTGTATAAAGGCAAAATCACAAAAACTCTCCAAATACTTCTGGACCTGACTGTAAATGATATAAAAGTGTATTTTAAGATATTGAAAGTAAATGTAAATGTTTTTATGCTCTCCTGCTATCTGGTTTGGATTTTTTTCTTCCACTCTTTGGCCACGTCTTCGTGTCTATGTTTTTTTGTTTGTTTTTTTCTGATGGTTGTGATGATCTCCCTAAACACTCTGGTATCTTTTTATCCTCTTCTCCAGCTCTGCAAAAGCTCAATATTTTCTGTTTTGGGCCTTTTAGGTGTTTTTTCTGATTCCCACTGACTCTTGACTCGACTGCCTGCAGCAAAATGCTTGAGAGTTTCTGATCGAATTTTTCATACCTTAAATAAATGTTTAACGTAAAAATGGTTTGAATGTTTGGACTCAAATGAAAAATAAATGCTGGTTTAGACTCAGGGACTTTTCTAAAAAAGCAGTAAGCAGTATAAGTTGCTTAGAGCCTCCGAGCCACCAGGGGGTCTCATAAGAATGGTTTAAAAAAAAAAAAATCATATATACTGCACATTGTAATATTCATAGGAATGTTGTAACGGCTTAAATGGTCATTCTAATTTGTAGATTAACCCAGAAACCATGGATTTTTGCGTTTGACTAAAATTCGTATTTGTATTTATGGTTATGAGGTAAAAGTAATGTGAACTGCTATTAAACTATCAGTATCAGTAAATTCTATAAATTATTATAATTATTTTTGGTTCTGTTGAAACTCTGTAGAATTTACTGTAAATCCTATGTAATCATTTCCTATGTAGACTTTACCTGAAATGTTATGCAATTATTTAGCGTTTATACCTCAATTGGAATACAGTAAAGAGACTGAGGACAATCCGAATGAAATTCCTGTCTGGTTGAACGAGTCAGGTAATCCTTTTAATGATCACTTAAATAGAAGAGTAATAGCCACGTAAACCTTTGTGTCTGTCTGATTACTTTCACTATCAGAATCTGAGTATAGCATTCTGCGTACAGGTGAGTCAGGATGTGTTCCTGGTGCAATAAGATGTTCATGTTAGAAAACACAGTTCGTGTTACTGAATTAAACCTAAAGCACTGTTGCTCCTGAATGTCGCTCAAATATGAAACGCTGAGTAACTTCACTGCGAGAACAAACTCTTCTTCTCACTGTCTTTTTAAAGTTAACACATGAATGACCTTGTCTGAGCGGAAAATAATAAAAAAAAAAATCTGAATGTGCTGCCTGGACTCACATGCTTCTTGTCGTTATGGTAACGCTGACACCTCGCTCCATGCATGTGCGTAACTTCGGATTGGGTAAATCATATTAATCGGCAACTCAGTGTATGAGCATGTAATAGACATCAGTATCTAATGAGGATTGGTTATGGCAATAAAGTTGATTCTTCTTGTCATGTGCTGACTATAACAGTATCTGGATGAGGCAGACTCATACAGAGGCCATGTGCTGCCCAACAGGACAAAAAGACTCTATGCTAATATAATTTATAGGCAGGTAAGAGGGATCTATTAATACAGCTGACCCCAGCACCTACGTGCACACACTGAGCTTTGTGCACTTAGACAGATTTAATCAAGCATCCGCTAATCCATTTAGCGTAATTGCCTATAAAGCTGAAGCTGGTAAAAACAGAGAAGCCAATGCTAACTGAATAAACGGTTGCTAACTGTTTCCTATAGTTTCTCAGGCTGTACTCATGCTATTACTGAGCACGTACACGGCAGAAAAACACACATAGCACAGACACGTCTGATTATCTGTGAGGCTGTGAGAGCTAGCACATGTGTGGGTGCCATAAATTTGTCATAAAACGCATGTGATATCAGGCGTGTATTTGCATTTCAACACACGCATAATAAAAAGTTACATATAGTACATCGTACGCAATAAAATGATGGAGGTAGGCAAATAATGCCTCCATAAATATGTGTGTGTGTGTGTATGAATTGAACTACATAGTAGTTCATCAAAAGCAAGAAATACACATTTAAATGTTTAGGATTGTGTCACCTAAAATTTTTTTTACAATTATGTATTATTTATCGAAATATATAAAATTAACATATGATATGTAAGTTATCTCAAATGGCATCTGTTGGACGTATTATGTCCCCTTTCACAATGCTGTTATACTATATATTATACTATATTATATACTATACTATTATACTATACCCTATGATGTGAGCATACATAGCAAAAAATAAATAAATAAATGCAATAAAATAAAATAAAAATTCCTGTTTTGAAGGCAAGTAAAAGATGGAAGATGCTTATGTGCATCCTAAGTTTCCTGAGAAATGTAAAACCAAGGTAAATGTTAATAACAAGAAAACATTACTGTAAGGAAACTTGGATCTGACAATTAAACTTCATGATAAAACGGTTCTGCCTCCTTGTAAGAGCTGGGCGATGTGACCAAAAATATCATTTAAAGACACATGAAGACATTTGTATAATGCAAGATATATCACTTTGCCTGCAGAATAGTACTGCATTTAAAAATAAACCTATAAATCTGAATTTGAAGATAATTTCATAAAGTTTCTAGAAGATATTATTTAACACTGAAAATGGGGGGATGTGGGAAAACTTTGAAGTTACCATTTTACAATTTTAAAGATTTAACCCCAAATCAGCTGCTTCAGAGTTTGTAATTGTAGTTTAAGAAAAAAAAAAACATTTAAAATATGGATATTATATTGTCATAGTCCCCACCCTACTCACTGTGATTTTCTTTATTAAAAAAAAGCAATTGAAACCTTATGGTTTACTGTTAATACAAACTGAGGCTTGGAATACCAACATTTTAGGCTCAAAATTAAATCTTGTAAGTAATTCAGATTTAAATACATTTTTTTAAAGGATTTGACATCACTAGTGTGTGTGTGTGTGTGTGTGTGTGTGTGTGTGCGTTTGAGTGCATGTGCACGTGCATGGCAGGCCATTATCCCGTATCGTCCCCATGGCATGTGTACTTTAGCAGAGCTGCAGCTACTGATAAAAAGTTATTCTTAGCATGTGTGACTCGGCTACATGTGGCATTCCAGGTCCTGACCTCCGGGCTCTGCACTTCCTGCAGTGAGACAGCTCAGACACAGCATCATAACACTCACATGGTGAAATATGTACACCCCACTTCCATCTTATTATAATCATCTCACCCCCACACACAAAAACCCAGTGTTCCTTACTACTTTTAGAAGAAAAGATTAGCATCTAGCATCATAAACGGCATTTCAGTTTGTTGTTTGGAGAAATCTACAACAGACAGGGTTCCAAGTAGAACCCTTTTTAAGAACCTTCGAGGAACCCCTTTTTCCTTCTTTGTCCATCATATAGAAATTGCTTCATAGTAAACACTGACCACGAGGAACATGCTAATATCACAGCAACAACAACTACAAAAACCTCCTCATGCTCTTTGAGATCTCTGTCACAATCTTGCCCACCAAGCACTGCATCATGGTTTCCATGGCAACAGTGACACATGCTTTAATTTTGGTTTCCCAATTTGTCCCCGTCATTGCTTAATTCCCTTGTTGTGGTCACCTGCGACTTGTTTCTCTTGATTTGATTAATAACAGTACTTAACAGCACCAATTTCCCTTTTTTAACAGCAAAATAAAAGTCAATTTTTAGGTGAAATCTTTTTTACAGGAATGTAAAATGTTTTAGGCTCCTTTTTTTTAAAAATTTACCCACAGAAAACTGTCTTTGTCACTGTTATTTTAGCTTGATTTTTATATTTCTTGGGCTACCAAGTAAAATTTGGGATCTTCAACTTGTCTAATCTGTCACGAAACAAGACAAACTCCATTTCCCAGAATCCTCAATCAAACAATGAACTACAAACACAGTCACATGACCTGTCGCACGATCCGCTACCTTGTTCTACTTCCTCGGACGTCCACTGAAGCATCACCAACTGTTCCAAACAGCAAACCCATAAAAACATGGACTTTCAGTGAATCTTCGCGAAGTCTTGCTCACAGCGTTTCACTCATGCCATGTTACTGAGTGTTTTTGTACACACAATTTTTTTTTTTTTTTTTTGAGATTCACGCAGCAGGCTTAAAACTGCAAGCTTGTGCTTTTGTCGTATTTTAACGTCATCAGACATTCTCTCTATTTTCAGTAAAATTAAAGTATTGGCACCCTTGGCTTCATTTGAGACACTTGAGATCATTACTGCAGGGCAACAAACTCACTCAGTAGTTCTAATGCTCAAATAATTCACCCTGTGATGGAGGCAAGCAACATCAACAGTGCCGCACCATGGATTCACATCCGTAAGCATAAAATGTCAGACCCAAGAAAATCAAGTTTCAAGTACTCACTCACTTTAAGTAACTGCTTTTATCCTTATCAGGGTCACGGTGAATCCAGAGCCTATCTCGGGATCACTGGGTGCGAGGCGGGATTCCACGATGGGTGGAGCATCAGTCCATCACAGGGCACCATGCAATCACACACACTCACACACTCATTCATGCCTGGGGGCAATTTATCTTAGCCAGTCCACCTACTAGCATGTTTTTGGGAGATGGGAGAAAATCAGAGAATCTGGAATAAACTCGTACGGACACTGGGTGAACATGCAAAACTCCACACAGAGAGTAACCCGAGCTCAGGATCGAACTTGAGTACTGTTTATCAATTTATACTGATTAACGATCTACATAACGATCAATTAATTGACTAATATAATATATACTCAGAGTGGCATGGTCGTGCAGTGGGAAGCTTTGACACCTCATAGCTCCAGCATTCCAGTTTGATCCTGAGATTGGGTTACTGTCTGTGTGGACTTATGTGTGGAATTTCCTCCGACCTCCCAAAAACAAAATGCATGTGTACATAGTGCCCTGTGATGGACTGGCGTCCCATCCAAGCTGTATTCCTGACTCACACCCAGTGTTCCTGGGATGGGCTCTGGATCCACCGTGACCCTGCCCAGGAGAACTGAAGATGAATGAATAATCTATACTCATCTGTTTTTGTCATTATTAATGCACATTGTGACTTCCGTTGATCTATCCAGCTTGTAATATTTCCTGGTTTTGACTTGTGCCTATTCTCCCAGTTACTAATTATAGACAAGCCTTGTTTTAGTCTTTCTACCTCTGTACCTCAGCTCCTTCACTCAGCTCGTTCGGATTCCTCAGCCACGCCACTTCAATAAATATAACACTCACCTCCACGTGTGTGTTCCTGAGTACTGCTACTGTGTCCAGCTACTGAATACACACACATGCTTAATGACTGCTAAAGATCTTCCAGGACTGATAAGAAACACTCAGCGCCTCTGTGAGGGTGGGAGCGGCGGACAGGGAAAGATAGCGTGTGTTTCTCTTTGCTTTTTCTCTATAAAAGAGTCAGCACAAGTGGAAACATGAAAGACTATCTCCTGTTTTATCTTTCTGGGGAAAAAAGCTTGAGGAAATTCAGAAGAAAATCGAAGCACTGTGCATAAACAAGCAACGAAACCGGATGATTTTAGACGGGAATTAGGCTCAGAGAAAATGATATACGCTGTATTACAGACGTTATGAAATTTATAGAGAAAAAGAAGAAAAGCCCTGTTAATCACAATAAAGCCATAACCTTGGAACACTTCTTTTGCAACTCTTCGGTAGTAAACGTGTCATAATATAGAGGTGCCGAGTATAGGATGTGCTTCTCATAACAGAGCTGAAAGAAGCCACTTGAAACCACAATGTGCATCACCACTAGACAAGCCAAGAATTTTAAAAATGACCTTGTTTACATCCCATGAAAACTGATGAAGCCGTCAGGGAAATGTGTAAGTTCAGTCCTGAAAAGAATTCCTTTGGTTTGGTTTCACATGTCATCCTTCAGAAAAGTTTGCACGCACGCATATTTTACATAACTGATGGAGTCGACCCTCAGTTACAGGGTTCAGGTCACAGGATTAAGTGTTGCTTAGTGCATTAATGTGTTACACATGTACAATGGTAATGTTTTGTCCTCATAAGCTGTTTTCACACCTGGTTTGTTTGCTAAGGCTCGATTTTTTTTTATGACGTTTTTTTTTTTTTTTTTTTCCCTCACTGGGTTCATGTACACCAAATTATTTGCACACGTGGACTGGTCAGGAATTTGGAAGCTGTGCTTGGCTGGTCATTTATTGTTGATTCACATAGAGGTCATTCTACCTTTGGAGGTCATAGAAGTGCATTTTTAGTACAGAAAATATAAAATAATATAGCTGCGTTTCCATTCAAACGTTCTGCAATTTTAATCTAATCTCACATCTAAATGTGAATGAACCTGTGTTTCCGTTGACTGTGGTCATGAAAATATCATGAAGAAAAAGTGATTTGGGTGAAAAGACTACAATACCTAAAGTTCATGACTGTTTTTTCACCAAAAAGTCCAAAAAAAAAAAAAAAAAGAAAACAGCAGCTGAATGAAGAGATGTAACATTTGATGTTCACTCATTCCCATTCACTTAGCACTTTATTTATTTTGTTAATAAAATCGAGAAAAACTTTTGTGATTATTATGTTTATGATTAGATATATCTAGATATTGCACAGTGACATAATCATTTATTTAAAAAAAAAAAAAACTTGTTCGAATTTAATGATAGACTTACTTTTCCATTTCAGCCAAGCCTAAGCTTTTTGTGCAAATATTTAGGCTTTTCCATTGTTTTTTTTTTTTTTTTCCAAATTAACTACCAGTCAATAACAGACCAATACTAGACCACTTAAAGCTTAATTAGCTTGCACTTTTTATTAGATTCATTCGTCTTTGTTGTTTAGTGATAAAATATTTCTTACAATGTTATTTAAAAGAAAACAAATGTATAATCCTTGATATAAAGGCATATTGTTCCTCAGGGAGAGGTGATAGTCTTTCACTTTTGGCCATATGTTGAATTTCACCAAAAATGCAGAACAGTTGGTGTTGCATCATTATCCGTTTTTGTACTCTTATCAGTCTGTAACCTTGTATCAGCTCGTACGGTCTGTTTAAACATTATTAAAGCTGAAAGTATTAAAAAATATTTTTTTTTAAAAAAAGGGACTCTAAATTTATCAGTGTGATAAAAGCGATCAGTCCTTCTTGACGTCATTTGGTGCGGAACATCTTAAAACGGTTTTCCTAACAGTATCTACATGAAACATGATTCACATGAATGTGACTGAAAACAAGGACATTTTTACTCACAGACAAAAACAGTCCGACGCTGACTGACGCCCTGGCCACAGTGTCGCCTTTGATTAATTATTATTATCATTCAGCTGTCTATTTCACAGATAGCAGTTATTATGGTAATAAAATGCAGTAAGGCTGGGCGAAATGATAATATGATATTGATCATTTGACAGACTACGTCATAGCGCACTGTTCTCAGAGTACAGTGGCTATCATCTTTTCCATTTACAGCATTTTGCAGATGCTTTTATCCAGAGCGACCGGAGACAGCAGAAAGTGCTTTGTACTCTCAAAATCATATCACCTTAGGGCTGGGCAGTATGACGATATAACGTCAGTTTCATGATCAATTATGTCACAACATATTTTTCTGTTTTTGAAAAAACAATAATCACAAACTGACTGGAAGTAGCTGATTTGATGTTAAAATTTTGTCTTTAAAATTGCAAAATGTTACAAATGATCAATATATCATGATACACATTATGTAGCATCGTGATATGACCTTTTTTTTTGTTATATCACTCAACCATAATCGTCATGCTAGTTCACCATCAAGCTAAAACCCACACCAGTACTATATATCCTATATAGTACCCTATACACTATATAGTAGCTAAACAACTTCTTTAATACTAATACTACATCTATAATGCTAACTGACTCCACAGTTACTAACAGCTGGACACTGATTGTTTCATTTTTCTTATTCAATTGCAACTATTTACATTTTTGTAAATGTTGACTTCACAATTTTCTTATACTGTAATACATATTCATTATCGAGAAAATGTCTCCAAATATTGTTATAGGGTATTTTTGCCTTACACTACAGCTGTGAGGAATTCCTTGGTTCTGATTGGTCAGGGTGTTGATCAATCATCTATAACTATAAGCTATAAATAAGCAAATCACAGGTTTAAATTAATGCGCTTGTCCTTGTATGTTATCATTTCTATATTAACAACTAATTCTCAGGGACTTGAATGGTGGATGCTCCGCATAAACAGATGTAAAAAAAAAAAAAAAAAAAGGGTGTAATTTTTGATTTGATGTATTTTTAATTTTAAAAGTTTAGCATTTATGGAAGGAGTCTCCAGCGTCAATGCTTTGTAACAGTCAGAGGTAAAGCTGTAACTTTAAGTCTTCTGACCTGAGAAAGTCTTCATGACTTTGTGGTTCCTTGTCACATGGAAAATGACATACTGCTGTGGTGAAGGGAAAAGAAGATGCTGAAAAAAGTGTGAGCTGACAGAAAGAGCTTTGTTTTCTGGCCATTTGACCAGCAGTAGCCTACGCTTTTATTTCATTATGACTTTGATGGATGTTTGTTTTGTTGAGCTTCACAATGCATCCAGATTTTACAAACCTCTAAATCCCACCTCATCAGAATTTCTCAGAGAAGCGTGAACCATTTGCTTATGACTAATACACAATCGTGTTTAGATTAGAGACTCTTGGAAACAACAATATGTCAGCATACAAGACAGGAATGGTTTATGTCTGAAGTTAACCATTGTTAAACCATAGCTTTGACTGCATCGTTTTAACAAAAGCATCACTGCCTAAGAGAGCCATTATGTGAAATATATGCATGTCAACGTTTCTGAAAGATGAAATTACTACTCTGAGTTCATATTTTTTAAGACAGTTAAGTGTTAAGAGGTCTGTTAAAAGCAGGAAAAAAAAAATCCAATAGCAAAGTCAATGTTTCTGTTGGCTTTAAATCAGTTTAAAGACTCAAAGTATGTGCACTTAAGTTGGATGTTAAACAGAGTTCAGAACTGCTCGGTGTCTTTTTAATGTCAGCAGCAAGTCAATACTTAACTGCGCATGCGTGGCTGCGTCCTAAACCACATTATTCTCACATTAATCAAAAAATCATATTAACATTCTTTTCTTAATACAGTTTCATTCAAGGACATTGTCGATTCTGCAGCATTGCATGAACGAGAGTTCCACTATTCCAGCTTACTCATTTAGACCAATCAGCATAGAGATGTTGTACCACATGATCTCTCTCTCTCACACACACACACACACACACACACACACAGAATCAACATTGGAAAGCTGTGAGTGAATTTTAAAATGCTTGTATTGAGAAGCAACAAGTCTGCCTTCAGCAAGTGCTTAATAATACTACGTACTGAATATTAAATTCTAAATTACTAAACTAACGACGACTAAATGCATGAAATGAATGACTGGAGCGAGTGAACCATGGCTGCACGTGCTGTCTTACTCAAATCCCGCCAATGACGTATCACCTATAGGGCGTAAAGTTTATCAACGCCAATTTTCAGAGTCGCTCTTCACAGAAGATCTGAATTATTTAACTAGATGTTAATATCAGTGCTTTCATTTAACTTTGGGAGGCACAATGCACTCTTGGCACCCTGATAGGATTTAGGTTTATATTTAATAGCAGTTATTTTTGTAGGATTTCACCATTTGGAGTACACAAGTGCAGTAAATCAGTAACTCAGAATGCAGATGGAGCTACTGCACTCTGCTACAGTCATGTAACAATATAATAAATATTCATATTCATATTCATATATCCTGAATTCTGTTTCGGTATGAATCAAAAATCATTACATAAATGTGCAATTTACATGCTCACCAAATCCATTCTCATAATAATCAGAGACAATTAGTCATATTAACACAAAATTCACACAGACTTCATGAGTTATCCGTAGCTCGTGTTGATTCTACTTATTGCTGTTTTAACCAAAATTCCTTCGGTAGAAAGAACTGCAGAGCAACAACGAAGCCAATACAGTAATGTCTCCTTTCATTTTGCACCAAGGAACAAATCAGATATTCTGCTCATTCCAGCTATGTGCTCTTTTGCTACCTGTTTAAAACCCTGGACAAACCACTGACTAATCATTTCAGCTTCAATCTCATCAGCTGATACTGAACAACACTGCATGCGTCCCACTTTCGTAAACGGTGTGTCAATCACCGTCACTGCATCACTATATTCTACTAAACACATGCAGCACTACATTCATGTACTACTGAAAACAGCAGTTTGTGATTTAGAACAAATCCACTGACTCCTCATTTAATTCAGCTGCAGGATCATCTCGCACCGCACCACAAGCGCCGCTGACTGATATTTTAATCACAAAATCGCCTTAGGATTTTTGAAAGCTTACAAACTCAGCAGCTGTTGTTCTTTCAAGTGTTGTTGTTGTTTTGTTTTTTTTTGGTTTAACGTCATTGTGTAATGGTACATTCTTGCCTGCCAGCTGTCTGATTAGATTTAGTTTATAGTGAATTGGTTGGTTTTTACAATGTGATCAGACTGGAAACAACTGATCCGATCTGGCAAACCTGGCTCCACACGTGCAATGTAAACTGCGTTAGACTCCCCAGAGCTGAATGAATAACAAGTGTTTAATTAACACGTACAGGGTTTAATCAGTCTCATTCTTACAGTGTTTATGTATCTTGTTACTAACTCACCGCTTGTAGAACTTCATTTTATGCTCTGCATCAGCAATTCTGAAATGTTTTGAAGCCCAAAAGTGCAAAAATGCGCAGCACAAATTTATTTTATGGGCATTATTCAACTAATCAAAGTCCTATTAGGCACATTTGTACCTCATTGAATGTAGATTCAAGCCATTTTGTGCTATATTAATAACACTTTTGCTGAAAGTTACATTCAATTCGACAGTTTTTCCTTTCTATTTGTTTTAACTTACCAAGCTTTAGATTAAACCCATTTAAATCCAGACAATAAAAAATAACTGTCACCGATACAATATACAAGATCGGATATTGGAGGGAAAAAAAAGAAAGAATGTGATCCAATCTTATAAAAAAAAATGGAAAAGATTGGAACTGGGCTTGAAAGAGATTTTTTTTTTTTGGAACTGTAAAAGTGATTTTTGTGTGAAAGCTGCTGTTTTGTGTAAACCATGTTTTTAGCTGTGTATTTTTTTTTTTCCTGTTTCCTGTTTATTTTTTAAGTGCTTCGGTTAAAAAATGATTAAAAACCAAATTTTGCCATCCAGTGGTCTTAATTCATGTCTACACTTAAGTTTAAAAAGTTCAGTACAAAAAAAAAAAAAGCGCTCGGACAACAATAAAGATACGACCTACTCTAAGGTAGAAATGATGCAAGAGAGCCTTAAACTGAACAAACAGCCAGATTACAGGCTTAAAACAACCACAAACCAGGCAGAAATCAGTGATAAACCCTAGCTATCATGTGAAAGGAGTGATACTGCACACTTTCATCTACCTATCTAGTCAGCATGCATGCGGTGGACTCTCGTAGCTTTCACGTCAGATCCAGAGATTTTTTTTTTTTTATAGATTAACAGAAATTATACTTAATATTTTACAAACACTCTTTTATAAAAAAAAAAAAAAAAGTTAAGCAATATTTTATTTTAATATTATTCAATCAGTGCAACCCTGGAAAATTATTTGTAAATATCAAACTTATACATTTGGTAAATTTATCCACTTAAATATTCCATATAATGAAAAGTTATGAACGTTAAGAGTGGAGCTGTTCATACGATTTCTTACAAATGAACTTGTGTGAATATTTAAGAATGTCCATATTCCCTTAAGAAGCCACTTAGAAGAAATTGTACTACACCGTACCTTTCCTTGCCTCTGCTGGTGGAATTTCTAAGGGTTCAACTTTTGTACCTTTAATATGTACAGTATGTTTCACCTGGAAAGGTGGATACAGTGGAAACAGTGTAGCTGTTTAAACAAGATTTAAAGTACATAATTAATTTTTAGTTTTTAGTAAAAGCTTTAAATGTGAACAACATGCACCTTTCTAGGTGAAAGATACATACTAAAGGTACTAAAGATGCACCAAAGGTACAAAAGGTTTCTAGAAATGTAACATTTATATCTGGAATTGATATATGGCTGTATATAATGTCCATTGTTAAAAGCGCTATACAAATAAAACTGAATTGAACTGTACTCTTGATGGTACCAAAGAATGATACAGTTTAGTAGTTTAGTTTTTTTTTTTTTTTTTTGAGCTGCTTATAGATTGTGAACTTCATTATCAATAGTTAAACAGTGCATGTTAAGATGTTAATAGTGAAAAATAATTTTCTGTCCTGACTCTTTCTGACATTTCATATATCCATATATATATATATACTTACACACATCTCATATACAGCCTTCTACAAATCAGCTCTCAAAAAAATAAGATGCTTGTGCAAAAAAAAAAAAAAAGGTACTAAACTGTACTTTTCCTTACTGTTTGTATCTTATATCTATTTTGTGTCTTGTATCTAGAAAGGTGCATGTAGTGACCCTTTAAAGCTTTACTAAACAACACAAACTACTTGTCTAATTGTTAAAGGTGCACTATATCCACATTACAAGGTGAAGCATGCATATTAAAGGAAGTACAGTGAAAAGCACCCTGTTCTCCTGAGAGTGTATCGGATTCAGATCACTATTGAACCGCTGACACTGCTGCATTAGGGTTAGTGCTTCTGCTTTATTATAAATATTTACAGGTAAGTGTTTAATCTAAGCAGGTTGCCAGCATGGACCTAGTCTAAGCAGCTCAGGCAGAGTGTAAAAATCCAGCAAAAAGCAAATCCAACACCCATTAAAAACGCTGTAAGTGTTAATCACGCAAACTTGGTACCTCTTTTCTTTTTCTTTTTCTTTGCGTTTTCACTGCGCGCGCGCGTCCCGAGTCCTCGCGTCCCACCCGCTCATTTCCCGAAAAACTTCATCGCCGCTCTGAGCTCCTAATCCACTTCACGAGCGCGGTGCACGCTCGGTGTTGGTGTTGTTGTTGTTGATGTTGATGATGATGATGACTTTTGTTGTTGTTGTTGTTGTTGTTGTTTCGACTTTACACTTTGGATTTTAGCGTGGAGTCGGCTCTGAGCGCAGGAGGACTGGCTGACACACACACACACACACTCGCGCACACACACACACACACGCATACACACATATACACCCGCCTCTGTCTCTCTCTCTCTCTGACACACACACACACACCGGCGCGCGCTGACGCGGTCAAAGTGAAGCGCGAGCGCGGCGGAAGGTCTATTTGGATCCCTGTGACGTCACCGCTCCAGCTCCAGCGCCCTAATATTCAGTCAAACTAAACTGAAAGCGGAGATGTGAAGCACGACTCGGTGACTAACACGCAGACACGCATTAAACATGCATTATAAACACACACACACACACACACACACTGCTGCTGATATTAAACATCACTCAGTGGCACTACACCTGCTCATTTGTGCAATTATCCAATCAGCCAATCATGTGACAGCAGTGCAGTTCATAAAATCACGCAGATACAAGTCAAGAGCTTTGGTTAATGTTCACATCAAACATCAGAATGAGTCAAAATGCGATCTCAGTGACTCTGACCGGGACGTGCTGTTGGTGACAGATGCTTTAACTAAAGTGTTGAAGATCAGAAAAACATCACTTTGTCTTTTTTGCAATCTTCAGCTGTCCAGTTTGGGTGACTATAACCTCAGATTCCTGTTCTTGGCTGACAGGAGTGGAATCCAACATGGTCTTCTGCTTCTGACAGTCGGAGATGCTTTTCTGCTCACCGTGGATGTAAAGAGTGGTTAATGGAGTTACTGTAGCCTTCCTGGCAGTTTGAACCAGTCTGGCCATTCTCCTCTGATCTCCCTCATCAACAAGATGTTTCCTCCCACAGAACCTGCTCTCACTGGATGTTTTTTGTTTTCCACATCATGCTTAGTGAACTGTAGAGATCTGGAGATCAGGAGCTTCTGAAATACTCAAACCAGCCAGCTTCGAAAAAAAAGGATTTGATGGTTTTCTGTCTCAGTCTTGACTCAATCTTGCTTTCATCTTGGCACAACCTTGACTTGGCTTTGACCCCCTTAAGACTTGCTCTTGACTTAATCTTGGCTAGTCCTGGTCTTGGACTTGACAATGGTCTTGACTACAACACTATATTACACAACAACTTAAAACTGTACTAACATGAGGAACTTTTCGCCTAAACTGATCAGCTAACTTTACTGCAACTGAATAGCTGATTTGGCTAGCAATGTCAAATTACAATGTCCGGCTAGTCAATTATTTATTTTTTTAAATGCATTTTAAAAACAGCCAATTGTTCTCAAGTCTGGTAGCCTTACATACAGTGTGTGTGTGTATTGTACCTGTCAAGGGGTGGGATATATTAAGCAGCAAGTGAACAGTCAGTTCTCGATGTTGATGGTTCTGCGTAGCCGGAGACAGGTCAGAGTGCCCATGCTGACTCCTGTCCACCACCAAAAGCACCTACAATGGGCATGTGAACATCAGAACTGGACCATGGAGCAATGGAAGAAGGTGGTCTGGTCAGATGAATCATGTTTTCTTTTACATCATGTGGACAGCCGGGCGCAAGTGTGTCACTTACCAGGGGAAGAGATGGCACCAGGATGCACTATCGGAAGAAGGCAAGCTGGAGGAGGCAGTGTGATGGTCTGGGCAATGTTCTGCTGGGAAACCTTGGGTCCTGGCATTCACGTGGATTTTACTTGGACACGTACCACCTACCTAAACATTGTTGCAGACCAAATACGCCCCTTCATGGCAACAGTATTCCATAATGGCAGTGGTCTCTTTCAGCAGGATACTGCGCCCTGCCACACTGCAAAAACTGTTCAGGAATAGTTTGAGGAACATGACAAAGAGTTCAAGGTGTTGACTTGGCCTCCAAATTCCCCAGACCTCAATCCGATCCGATCTATCATCTGTGGGATGTGCAGGCCAAATAAGTCAGGCCAAATAAATCCATGGAGGCCCCAACTCGCAGCTTACAAGAGTTAAAGGATCTGCTGCTCACGTCTTGGTGCCAGATACCACAGCACACCTTCAGAGGTCTTGTGGAGTCCATGCCTCGATGAGTCAGAGCTGTGAGAGCTGTTTTGGTGGCACAAGGGAGACCTACATTATATTAGGTATTAGGCAGGTGGTTTTAATGTTATGGCTGATATATATATATATATATATATATATATATATATATATATATATATATATATATATATATCTATAGAGAGAGAGAGAGAGAGAGAGAGAGAGAGTGTGTGTATATATATAACAGACTTACTGTTACCACCTCAGAGAGCGTTATTTTCAAAGAACAGCCACCAAAA
>CM075025.1:3283576-3311027 GCA_037576675.1 Pangasius sanitwongsei
TGTGTCACACTTGAGACAAAAATTATTTTTTTTATTTCTCTTGTTTTTGTAATCATCTCGCATATATATATATATATATATATATATATATATATATATATATATATATATATATATATTATATTAATATATTATATTAATATACATATGCAATATGTATACATTATTATAAATCAAATATGAGTTTATTCAGCCTATATTATTTTAGATGCTTTTACACATTTCAGTCGGTCTTGTTCTATTGGCAGATCATTTTGCATCTTTCTAGAAATAAATGAAAAAATGATCTGCTAAGACTATTTCCAGACTGAAATGAGTACTTGTCTGGAAATAGGTTTAATAATCGTATTTGGTTTATTGTGATCTTATAAAAATATTGAAAAGAAAATTGATATGATGTCATTTTTTGCAGTATAAACATAATGGGTGTTTAAGTAAATGGGTGAACCTACAGCATGTATGCATAATGGACTATATTATCAGGATGTCACTGTTTCCAAACTGGAGAAAAGCTAAGCCTTCAGAACCTACCGAGGTCTGGACCAAAGTGTCCTCACAGTTAGTTATGCACAACGTTTCAGCTCCTTTCTTTCTCATCTGTCAGTGAAAATGGAGCACCACTGGGCATATTTTATTTGACAATGACATGTGTGTGAGTGTATGAGTGTATGAGGTGCTGATATGAGTGTATCGGGTACAGCAGTGCTCTGGTTTGGGTTTTTAAACACTTCAGTATCACCAACCGGAATTCTCCAGAAACTGACAAGGATGAATGCAAGGGGACAATTAACACACACTGTGCATGAAAAAAGGAGCTTTAGTTTAAACTAAACACCTAAAAGGTGACCAACAAAGGTAGGAGTGCCCCTAGATACACTGCTGATCAACTCATAGCAGCACACACACACACACACGTCAGTGTCACTGCTGTGCTGGGAATGAGACACCACCCAAGTAATATCTGCTCAGCGGTGGTCCGCTTTCACTGATGAGTAGGATAGACGGGGCTGACAGATGGGCTACAGTCAGTGATTGACCTACAGAGTGGGAGTTTATACAGCATAATAAATACATAATAATAAATACAGGACACGGGGCTCGTAGTACATCTAGCACACATGCTATCTGATGCATTAACATGATCTGAGGACAATAAAAATGCATAGAAAAAAAAACACTGAAGAATGGAGATGGGAGCATGTGTGCTCCATCAGATTCACACAACAAACCCTGACACACACATAAATACACACCATAAAGAAAAATGCATGGCACGGTGTCACAGCGGGCAGCATTGCCGCCGCACAGCTTCAGGGTCCCGTCTTCGATCCTGTGCTCAGATTACTCTATGTGCACTGTTTTGCATGTTTTCCCAGTGTCTGTGGGTTTCCGCTGGGTTCTCCAGTTTCCTCCAGCTGTCCAAAAACATGCAGCTTGGCTGCTCTAAATTGCCCATAGGTGTGAATGAGTATTTTTAAATGTGTGTGCATGGTGCCCTGGGATGGATTAGTGTCTCATGAAGGGTGTATTCTCCCACCTTGTGCTCAGTGTTCCTGGGGTTTTCTCCGGATTCATTGCAACCTTGATCAGAATAAAGCACTTCCTGAGACTGAATGAATGAACGAAGGAAAGAAAAAGACTAGCAGGACGAAGAAAGGGGAAAGTCTTGGGAGAACAGATATGTTGCAAGTTGAATCTTTAAATTGGAGAAGGAAGTACAGTCATGAAGGTCCTTAGGGGTTGCATTTCAACGATCGAAGGTGAAGATCTACCCACTCACCGATGTAGTGCTGGTATAGCTGAGAGGGAAAGAAAAGTGAAAAGTGGCATGTAAAGATATTTCGGAACCACCAACAATGGGATTTTATGATGTGTTTTGCCAGTTGACCCAAACCCAATGTGGAGTTGGACAACATCCCCCAAATGACACATTCCTGACCAAGCAGCAGTCATCAAAAACGTTAATACTTTAAAACTCCTTAAAACTGGTTTAAAACATACATCAAAAGGAGAAGGTTTTATGCCAGTCTTGGAGATCATTTGTCTAAGAAACATGACATCTGTTTTGGGGTTGAACAAGGGAGCTATCTTGGTCCATTATTATTCTCACTATACTTGATGCCACTTGGTGATATCACTAGAAAACACAATGTATGTTTCCATAGTAATGCGGATGACATACAACTGTATATCTCTGCTGAACCAAATGATATGCTGCAGCTATAAATTCCATTAATACTTGCCTTTTCTTCTGGCAATAAATAAATGGATGAGCATTAATTTCTTAAAGTTATGATTACAAAACTGAAATCCTATATTCAGCCCTAAAAAAAAAAAAAGAAATGCTGTTTAATAATCTGGCGAAATTAACACCTTGGATTAAATATGAGATTACCAGTCTTGGTGTTATCTTGGAATCAGATCTAAGGTTCAAGTCCCACATTCATAAAGGGGTGAAACATCATTTTTCCACCTCAGAAATACAACTAAAGTACGACCATTTATAAATCAGAAGGATTCTTTCAAGCCGACTCGATTACTGCAATGCACTTTTTACTAACCTCCGGAAAAAACAACCGAGAGACTTCAGCTCAGTCAGAACTCTGCAGCTCAGCTATTAACCAGAACGAAGAGGAGAGAGCACATCACTCCAGTTTTAGCTGCTTTGCACTGGCTTCCTGTAACAATTAGTATTGATTTTAAGGTCCTCCTCCTTATACACAAAGCCCTTAATGGGCTATAGGATCAGGCTACATTGCTAACTCCCTTGTTAACTATGTGCCTTGTTAACTATGAACACTGAGATCATCTGGTTTTTTGGAGGTTCCCAGCAACAACTGAAGGAAAATCGGGAATGTAGCTTTGTTTAATTAGGTTATGGAACACACTACCTATCCGTAATAGGGAAGCCAGTTCGCTAATTACTTTTAAAAGAACGCTAAAAACTAATCTCTTCACTTTAGCCTTTAACTAGCTAACCTGTATGCTGTTGCACTCTTTTAAAATCTAATTTTAACTTTATTTTATTATTACTCAGTTATTTTCTATCTCTTGCTATGTATTCTACGTATTCTAATTTTAACTTTATTATTAATATTTGGTTTTATTTTTAATTTTATGTGACATTAATTATGATAGTTTATCTATTTTCATGTGAAGCACTCGGTGCATTTAATTTACTTATTGTAAAGCACTTTGAGTTTGAGACTATGTTGAAAGTCTACGTTGGCTATCTTCTTAGAAGGGGTTGTTACAATGACATTTTTGGCATCAATCAATTTCCTCCAATGCACGACACCTGGAATAATCTTGCAATATTTAACTTGCAATAATCACCGGCACGGTGTTTGAACATCTCTGTGTTATAATGATATTAAAATGCACTGAGGTAATTTACTGCACAAACCTAAGCTTGGCCTTATCATTTATTTGATAATCGAGTAGCCAAGGTGTGGCAGCTGCCCCTGTTCTTGATCAGGCCTCAGCAGGAAGTAGCTTCATCCTGGTGGGTCTGATTAACTTCTGTGTATGTAAAAATGGCTGTGAGGTCTACCACTCTACCAAACATGCCATATAGATTGAATATGTTGCTACTGCAACCTTGACGTAACGAATTGATCCAACCTTATTGTTATGTTTTCAGGTATACATACAGCCTTAGATGGCATAGGATGTTATGAGAAAGCACAAAAAGCATTTCTTTTCATGATTTGTTGCATACATGAATGGCCGGATGGTACGACTATTTTGCGCACGAACGAAAAGAGGTTAAGGCAAAGAAGAAACCCAGCGCCGTTGAAATCGTGATTCTGATTGGTCCGAAAGTGTTTCATAAATTTCCTTCAACTGCAGCTCTGCCAATAGTGCCAATAATTAATAACTTGTATTAATGCACTTGTTTTAATACATTATTGTTTCTATAGTAACAACTCATTCCCAGGGACATAATCTAAGGCTGATAATAACAGAAGAAAAACATGTTATTTAACAAAGAAATGTGTAGTCATTTATACAATGAATGTATGTCTGAAGATTTTTTTTATATTATATACGTTTTTACATTTATTTTCTATTTATGGAAGGAGTCTCCAGTGTCAGTTTTCCGGCACAGGAAAATCTTCAGGACAGAGGAATATGTGCTCTGCGGCATCTCTGTGACATGAAAAGCTGTGTTGTTTGTCTTATCAACTTAAAGATAAAGAAAAAAATGCTGGTGAGTGGCTGTTTATAGCTGCTATAACGTAAGTGATAACAGGAGCTGACAACATTAAATGTAACTGTAACTCTACACGGTTAAAAAAGGTGATGTATTATTCTTAAAACTGATAAAAAGTGAAGCTGTTGTGGTGTAAGAGGAATAAAACGCGTCAATAGGTGCTGCCATAGGAAAATAATTGTTCCTAATCTACTAATTAATAAACTTTAGGGTGATAATAGCATGGCCCTGTCAGAAGTTGTTGTGTTGAGTTACTCTTCAGCAGAGAGGCTCTTCTTTAATCACAAATGCAGATTTTTTTTTTTTTTAGCATCACCAGAGAAAGTTCACTGTGCCAGAGGATTAAGTTGCATTAACAGTCCTCATACCTAATTTCATTCCTGGAAACTTACTGCCCTGTCCATGAACAACAAACACAGTGTCTGCACACACCAGTCCCATAGGGATTGTGTGCATGTATGTGTGCGTGTGTGTGTGTGTGTGTGTACTGGGTGGGTTACACAGGCTAAACACCAGGCATCTGCGACTGCTTATGAAATGCCAAGCTGACATAAATATTGAAATACAGGAGCCATGGGTCACTGTCTGATGTGTTAACACTACTGCTTTACTGTTAAAAAAACATTAACACACACGTTACAGCCTCCGAGAAAGATGTGTGACACACTGCATGCCTCCCACATGCTGTTCTACAGGACATCTTTAACCTGTGGGTTAAAGAAGTGAGGAAAAATATACGAGCATCGAGCGGCAGTTCAGTGAAAGTTCAAAGCATATTTTCTTCCAAAGTTCCCCCTTTACCTGCGAACTTTGTCCCGCGGCGAGGTTCAGTGGCCCCTTGTGCCGATAAGCCAGCGTGAGTCAATACAAGACACAGAGATTTTAGTTTTACACAAAACAGCTGCCTCCTCCCATGAGGGAACTGCTGAGGCCGTATTTCTCTAATGCATGATCAGATTGTCTCCCTGTACCTGTTATTCGGTGTGAGGATACCGACTTCTGCCTGTAATGGGTGATGCATCGCTCTAATCAGACGTATTTATGTCGTCAGTGGAATTGCAAATGTGTTTCATCTGAAAACCCTACGTCTCAAAATCACAGTATCTACTGGAAGATGTCTTTGTTTAAGAAGAAGGTAAATGTAGGTATGTAAATGTCATATAACCAGGGCTCAATCTGAGAGGGGGGAAAAAAACGAGAGTGTTTTCCAACTACAAAACATCCACCCATATAAACCTTAAACCATTTCGTTCATCCCATTTGGATTAACTTTGCTTTATGGTATTCCTTAAAACATCGAAATTATTATAGTATTATTATCCTATTGTCATGTTATCTAGCTACAGATATCTATTATCTATTACTGTCCTAAAAGTTAAGAAAAAAGTTTATTAAGTTAACATTGTAATAAATAAAACACTTCAGGATGTGCTGCTATAAAATAAATAACACTGTTACCACCGCAAAGGTGATTATTTTCCTATAACAGCGCATCCCAAGGTGTTTTATTCCTCTTCTAGTCAATGATTACACCTTTTATTAGTTAAAGAATGACACATCATACTTATCCATTTATAATTACATTTAATGTTGTGGAAGATCCTGTTCTCACTTACATTATAGCAGCTATAAACAGACGCTCTCTCACCAGCCTCTCTTTTTTTCTTTCGTGATAATAAAACAAAAAAAACCTGAGAAACTACAAAACACAATGTCATCTGTCCTGAAGACAGAAAAACTTAACTACAGTTTTACCTCTGACTGTTGCAAAGCGCTGACACTGGAGACTCCTTCCATAAATTTTAAGTAAATGTCTGCAACGAATTTGTGTTTTAACAGATCAACCGAAACATTTGCATTTACGCAATGCAAGTATTGAATTATTTGGCTGTGCAAGCTGCTAAAATAATAATTTGAATTGTGAAAGAGGATTGCTCCTTGGCTTCGTTTGATTATCAACATAGAACAGACACTTCTCTTGGTTTTTTTAGAAGTAGGCTTCATTGCTTATAAGTCTAGTACAATATTTCAGTAGACATCCTGCAAAAAAACCCTGTAACTTTATTCATTATATACAGTAAGTGTAGCATGATAGTACAACTAATCCAGATTTCCTTAATCTGATACGCTGCCACACCAATCCTAGTTTTGAACAAACAAAAGGAAGCACTGACCACTTTTTTTGTGGCACCCAGATTAACTTTATTCCAGGCCAGTTACTGAGAATAAAGTAATCCCCAAAGTGGAACTCCTCATCAATCTATCTGTCTTAACTCCCAGAGCACAATAAACTAAACTGTGGTTGGATCTTTTTGCACCAGCGTTGGATGGTCATGCTTTTGGGAGCATGAAAACGGATGTTAATATCAATCGACCTCTTCCACTGATGGATGCTGAGAGGAACCCCTCGTATATTTCCTCCATATAAGTGCCAAAGAGCTCCTGATTAGAATTACTCAGAGGGAACTGGCAGTGTGAAATATGGACTGCCTTACACAATCCAGCTTAAGCAAATATTGCACAGGGGATTTCTTTCCAAGCCTAAGGCTACTGTCCAGTGTGTATTTAAATGTTTATTACGAGCTGGAGACTCAGTTGTGCGATCCAGGGTTGCTTTAAACCAAAGCCCTTAAGCCAGCTAGATTAGGCACCTTATGATAAAGCTGCCTAATTCTGAACTTGAAACAGGACCCACATGTAAAAAGTTAAAAATTATATTTATATAATTTAAAATTATATTTTCAAGATGCTAATTAATTGTCTAGAGTAAGCAGAAGCCAAGTTGTATAAAGCGCTCTAATGATTAGAACGTGAAAACTGTATCCATGTGTGTGTATGCACAAGCAAACCAAAAAGTATCAGATAAAACATTCCAAGCACTTCCAGATGTATCTACCAAAATTAGTGACAACCAGGAATAGGTCAGTGACAGCTGGAAAGACAGGTGGCGGCTTGGAATGGAGGCAGTTGAGATGGTAAGGGCTGGTAACCTAAACCATATCCTCTCTGAAGATGAGAACCTCAATAAGCTACAGTCGGACTGCTGGAGAACAGTTACCTTTTCAGCTGGACAAACATACACTGACAAACCAAGTAAATGTTCAAGAGGCAATATGTGACAAATCTGCAAGAACACAAGGGGCATCAAAATCTAGCAGTGCAAGACAAAGCGTCAGAGGGTTCTGGGAGCAGCCAGGGTTGCCATTAAGGGGGAAGAGGTGTCAAAGGTTCCCGGTGGCCTGAGTAAACAGGATGCACAGGGGGATCCTAGAAAACAAAAACAGCTCAGCAGAACAAATTTATCCAGAGATTGTGGCCCACTGTAGTAACCAATCAAAACGGTCCTGTGGTTGGGGTCCACTGTAAGTAACCTGTCAAAATTGTCTAGGAATTGGGGCTCAATGTATCAGACTGTCAAAACTGTCCAGGGATTAGGCCTCTGTAGTGAATCCCAGTAAAAGATATACAAATTATGCAGGAAATCAAAATTGGTATTTTAGAGCTTTTTGTATGACTCTCTTTGTGTTATTGACACAAATAAAACAGTAGAATTTTAAAAAATGACAAAAAAGTGTCATTCTCGTAAACAAACTGTGTCTCTCTACCTTTGTCTTAACTAGTTAGCATAAAACATGGGTTGTTCATGTAGTTGCTGCAGACCAGAAACAAACAAGCCATGGCCCAGAACCTGTCCAAGGCGCTGTGGTTGGAAAGCTCTCTAGGGTTCCGAACACAACAAAGTTGCAATGGGGAAATCTCCCTCATTCATTTTCAGTAGCCTCATTATCCTGGTCAGGATTGTGGTAGAGCCAGAGTTTATTCCGGGAACACTGGGTGTGAGGCAGGAATACGTCAGTCCATTGCTGGTTGCCATACACACAGCACATTCTCACACTCATTCATACCGATTTAGTCTAGCCAATTCACCAACTGGCATGTTTTTTGGAGATGGGAGGAAACCGGAGAACCCGGAGGAAACCCACATGGACACAGGGAGAACAAGCGAAATTACACAGACTGTAATCCAAACTCAGCCAAATCAAACCAGGGAGCCTGGAACTGTGAGGCAGCAAGCACGGCTCATACTGGCACGTTAAAGTCCGCAAGTATGAATAACACAAACCCCAAACAGTACGGATAGATGTATGCAGATAATGCCTCAGGTTTTAAGTGTAGTAGAGGGCATTCGTTATTCCAAATCCTTTCCGCTTCTCTCAGGAGCTGTACTACTGCACAACGGAGGAATCGGATCACTATATCAGCACTATTAAAAGATCTACAACAAACGAGCTCCTCACACACCCCTGGATAAAGTGAAAGCTGTCTGAGGAGAGGGGAGATTACTGAGCAGTGGTGCTTTGCTGAAAGAGTTTGGATCCTTAAAGCGGAAGGCTCCAAGCAACCTGATCAAGTTCAGGATGACCAGGGCTGATGGCTCAACTGAGCAGAAAAACTTGTGAAACCATTACAGAAAAGTCACATGAACTTCACATGTAAATAACCGTATGATTCACATGAAAATCGCGCATTTGGTTTTTAGACACTTTATATTAGACTTCACAAATATAGTGTGTATTTCTGTTTTTACATGCGATTTTTTTGTCACAAGTTTATTTTCACAGGTTTTTTTTTTTCAAACGATTCATTTTTTTCCACATTTGATTTTTTTTTTAACATGATTCATTTATTTCTACATGATTTTACACATTGTACTATTTTCTTAAAAACAGCATTAAATTGACTATCCATAATCAGTCTGTGCTTGAAAGGGTTAAAAGACGAGACAAAAAAACAACAACGAAGAACTGTCCAGATTATTTCTCTTTTCATACCAAGAAAATAATTGATCATAAGGACTCTAGATACATTTCTATTTCATGTCTACCTAAGAAAGGCATGACCAAAAAGCCCCATTTCCTCACTCAGTGTTTCTGAGTCTCACACACACACACAGAGAAAGGGAGAGAGAGAGAGAGAAGGGTCCAGATCATTTATCTGTAAGCACCCACACATCATCTCCATGTAGGCTTCAGTTATCACACTTATCCTGAACTTTCCTTCACGCATAATACCAACATGAACCATGGCACATTATGCTGTACCAGGATATTTTCTCATAATAACATAATCTGTTGGTTATGAAACCTGGAGTCTATATACAGTGCCTTGCATAAGTTTTCACCCTACTTGAACTTTACCACATTTTGTAATGTTATAACATGGAAGTGAAATGGATTTAAGTAAGATTATATGTAATGAATCTACACAAAATACCCCATAATATTGAAGGAGGGGTGGGGCGAATCTATATAGCTTGCAAAATTATTTACAAATGAAATACATAAAAGTTGTGACTGCGTAAGTATTCACCCCCAATGCGGTGAAACCCCAAAATTAGTTCTGGTGCAAACAGTTGTCATCAGAAGTCATGATTAGTAGAGTCAACGTGTGCAATTAAAGTGCAATTAAAGTGCAATTAAATCTTAATATAAATACTGTCCATCTGTTCGTGGAAGAACCCAGAGTCTGTTAGAGAGCATACCTCAATAAACAACATCATCATAAAGACCATGGAGCTGTCAAAACAAGTCCACGACAAAGTTATGGGAAAGTGTGAATTGGGGTGTGGTCATAAAAATCTTAAATTAAATCCATTATTAAAATATTGAAAGAATATGGCACAAAAGTGACGCTGCCTACATGAGGCCATCTACCAAATGTAGGTGAATGGGTAAGGAGGGCATTAGTCAGAGAAGCAACCAAAAGGACACACTCAGATGGAAGAAGTCGTTCACAGGACAACTATAGCCTGGGATATGCCACAAAAGCTGCTCTTTATGGTAGTGTGGCAAGAAGAAAGCCATTGCTGGAAGGAATAAAAACAATTTGAAATCCCATTTGGAGTTTTCCAAAAAAGCATGATGGAGACTCAGCAAACATGTGGGGAAAATGTTCTCTAGTCTGATTAGCAGTGTTGGAGCATTTTGTTCCAATCCATCTCCACAGTGAAACATAGTGATGGTGGCATCATGTTGTGGTGAGACCTTTCATCTGCTGGGGCTGGGAAATTGGTGAACCTAAATATACGGCAATCCTAGAAGACATTCTGCAAAAAAAGTCAAAGTGGGGAACTTGGATAGCCTAGTCAAAGCCCAGACCTCAATCTGTGGCAAGACTTTAAAATCGCTCTTTACCAACAATCTTCATCCACTCTGACTGAGGAAATGAGCAATACTGGCAAGAAGAATGGACATCAAAAAAATCAGGATCCAGATGTGCAAAGCTGATAGAGACCCAACCCAGAAGACTTATGCAATCAACAAATGTCTTTTTTTGTTGTTCAATTAACTTTTGTGTCATAATAAAAAAAAAATCCCAATCCTCAAATGTTAAATATTCCAGTTAAGTCCATTTCAATTCCATTTCAATTATTGTAACGCTACAAAACGTAGAAAAGTTTTAAAACTTTTAAAAGATTTTAAAAGCTTTTGATAACATCACAGTGTGGTAAGACATGGTCCTTTTGGATCTATAAAAGGAAAAACTAATCACTCTTTTGGATCAACCCTTGTTTTATTCATTACTTGAACAAGGATGTCCTATTGATCAAGACTATCTATTTAGATTTTTATAGCAATTCCACTGTAAAATTGATTTTGAAAGCAATATATCATACTTTCAGCTCAGTTGAAAGCAATATAAACAATATTTATAGCACTAAACACCTTCCTACTAAATACATTCCCATGCCTGGTGATCCTTCTGGGATAGCGGCTAAAATACTTTTTTTTTTTTCATTTTTATTCTTATATTTTTCATTTAGTTTTAAGATCAAAATATACTAAATGTAAACTTTTTAAAGAGTTCAAATGAATTTTTATGACGTCACAGTTGCACTGATGAATCATCATCTACGCAGTCCACATTCATTCAGGTGAAATTCCCTGCAGATATTCACATGATTAACATGCCGAAAGAAAAGGTGCAATCTGGCAGAGCTCTTGTGCTCAGCATGATGATTTCCAGGCGAATACTCCTGAGCCATACATTTCAGCACAGAACACAGAGCTGATAATACGTGTGTAGGAGACTTCACATACCATCTGGATATAACTTTACAGAGTGAGGGGAAAAAAAGAGGGAGAACTTTAGTGTACAATTCTGTCTACAGTTCTCTTAATATATAAAACTTTTTTTTTTTTTTTAAAATGATACACACTCATTGAATATTTTAGGTTATTGTATGTTGATGGAATTTTCTCCTTTGTGCTTTTTTTAAATTTAAAATGAGAAATGCAAAAGAAGAAAAGTACTGCAAAATTAAAGACATAATTCAAAAAGACATTTTACTTAAACTTGATTGCAAAGTTCTCACTTGTTTTTTTGCTTTCAGTATCTAAATATGAGTAATGCTTTACATTACTTAACCAGCATTGCTTAACACATTACATAAGGAATAGAACACTTTGAGGTGTGCTGTTACAGAAAAATAATCAATGATAAGGTGGGGTGATGAAACAGATTTATGTTACCATCCCGAAGTTGATTATTTTCCTATAACAGCACGTCGCAAAGGGTTTTATTCCTCTTACGCCACAGTGCTCTCCCAATGCTTACAATTTTTTATTTATTACAAGTCAGACGTTTTATCTGTTTACATTTAATTTTGTGAAAAACGTTAGTTCCTGTTATCACTTATGTTACAGCAGCTAGAACCATCACCAGCCTCTCTTTTAGCTAATAAAACAAGAAAACTCTGACATGAAATGCAGGTGTATTTCGGTATCATTTAAACAAACATCAGTTAATAAACGTGTTAACTTTTTTTGGTAGTTTGTTAGTTACTCACGGCATACTCATGTTGAAGTTCATGGTTTTCATATATTCAAATATTTTTGCAACTTAAGGTTACATTTATGTTTATGGCATTTAGCAGGTTGAAAGTAAAACACATTGGGCTAGAATGATTTAAAAGTCGATGCAGACTAAACTAATTTGATACTACCCACTGTTATATTAGCCAAATGCAATTACAACCAAAGCTATTGAAAATAAATCACAGGTTCAGCGTTACTTGCTGTCATGTGACTTCTTGCCTATTGACGATCAATTTTGTTAAACAAGACTTTGACCCCATCTCAATGAATGCCAAAAAATATATTGATCTAAGGTTATTAATCAGGAAAATCAAATTGTAATAATAATCTATTGACAACAGGCTGTGAATCGTTAGTAGCTTTGTACAAGACACAAGTATAGAAGCTCAATAACATAAGATTTAATTATATTAAACCTTTACCGCTAAGGTTCTCAATTACATTACAGACTGTTAAAAAATGGACGATCGTAATAAGTAACCAAGAAAACAATGGTTTTACTTCAGATTTATAGTTGGTAGTCTTAACACAGGTCAATGTTAAAAAGACTAAATATATGTGTTGGTCTGGGAAAACCTACTGGAAGCAGCTGTGACTAAATTCTGCAAAACAGTCAAAATTTCAAGTTTCGAGACCTGAAATTGCCAATAATATACTCTGATCTCTGCTTTAACAAAACAGAAATATATTTACCGAAATAACATGGAAATGCCTAGGTGTCTGCCTGCAAAGATCACACAGCGGTAAAAAACAGTCACTCTATCTAAACATGTCGAAATCCTCAACAGCTAAGTGTAATTTCCGTGCATTTTGATCAAGTTGCTTAAAACAGACGTTAATAATCCAGTTAGTAATCAGATACCAGCTGTCAAAATGTCCATGATACTCCTGCACCATCACATCATCAGCAAAACAGAGAAGAGACGACAGTGAACAAAATTTTTTAAACGTCTAAATGACCTAATAAAAAGACATTTATAACAAGAAATTTAGCCAATAGAACAGAAGTGATTGAATGAATTAGTGATTATTTCCGCACCGATGTTAGCATGAACAGAGGCCAGTAGAGTGAAGAGAAGACAATGAGAATCATGTTTAAATGCTACAAGTGATTTTTACCTCAGGCGATAAGATAAGACAGAGCCTGATGTGGATGATGATAGTCAAATTGAGGACACATTTCACATTTGATGGAAAACGCTTTAAAATGTTGTTATTTTTCCGTAATTAGTTTAGGTTATATATGTACAGGAAGGAGGAGCACCTTTCAGTGAAATTTGAATGAAATCTTTAAATGTGATTTTCGCTGTTTTCACTTTTTGGAGTTAGCAGACTTGCTGTGATATGTGCAAAAGAGAAAGATATTTCAGTTCAAGAAAGCTTGTAGTTTTCACAACTGTATATATATATATATATGTTAGAAAATGTCAAAATTTGACCATATGAAGGGTTTTCCCAGGCTGCCACACGTATTCAATAATATAAGCCTTTTGAAAATCCCTCATGTACCTGCCCTTTACAACAGAAGATTATCCAGAATCCTCCCAGGGTGTCCCAAAAGTCTCCATACATAGGGGAAATTAACTATTTTAAGCAAAATGTTTTCCAAAATTTTTGTACTTAGTTTTTATTTTATATATATATATATATATATATATATATATATATATATATTTTTTTTTTTTTCTTTTTTTTTTCTGGTAGCTATTAAGAATGCCTTTGACAAAAGAAGAACGTATTGAAATCATTCTCATGGCTGGATTGGGAAGCTGTCGCAAGGTTGAGATGGACTTTAACAGGAAACATGGCAAGCACATCACACACGACACTGCTGCCAAACTTCAAATTCAAAAAAACTCGAAGTGTTGCGGACCAAGCAAGAAGTGGACATCCACTGACAAAGGCACAACTGACGTGGTGCTGGCAAACATAGTCCCCTATGTATGGAGACTTTTGGGACACCCTGTAGTTTTACACGCAATCAAAATTTCTTCAAAAAACTTTCTACTTTTGGCTCACAGAAGATGTCCTTCTCTCTCTCTTTCTCAGTACTGACCTGCCATACCTCAGCCTTGCTAGGGAAGTTCTTATGTAATTGTAACTTGTCAAGCTACTCCTGATTTAAAATAGTTAAGCTACAGTTTTTGCTAAAGTAGCTAGTTACACTACATGCTACTAAGAAAAAGTAGCTAACTGCAATGAAGCTACTTTGTCAAACTGAGCAAAATCAACTGTGGTGTTTTCTTGTGCAGCTCATTTACTGTGTGAAATAAAATGAACATGCTTTGTAAAAAATTTTTTAAAAAAAGGGAAAGATACAGAGAGTACTCACTAGTTCAATTAGTTTCTGGAAATACTTAACTAGCTAGTTAATTGATAATGGTATTGCATATGGTATTTCAGTAAATTAAAAAGCTACTTTGGACATTTGCTTCAATATGAATAATAATGCTTGTCATCATTGCTTGTTATTTCATACAGGCTGACGCTAGCTATTAGGCTAAATCACACCTGAGGTTAGCTATCATGCTCCATCAAGTTAATCAGCTAGCAAGCATAACCTGAACAGTAGCAAACTCCCCACCTTTATTTGTGCTTAAATTGGTTTTGGATGTCAAAATTATTCCTGTTTTCTGTTTGCATAGGTTACAAACAAATGTGTATCCATTTCTTTCACCCTCATAAACGTTGGCCATGGATGTTCAATAGTCTTGTTTTCATCCTTTATAACTGTAGTGCAATCCCATTATTCTCCAGATAGGTCTGTGCAAGCTGCTCATTCTACACTAATTAGAAATATTACACTTGGTTCCTGATGGATTTAACATTGCAATCAGCTGAACTCAAAAATAATATGGGTTACGTGACAAGGGAAATGGGTTTAGCATTTTGTCATTTTACATTGCTGGTTGTTGAAAAAAGTAGATTGTTACTGGAAAAGCAAAAGTTTGGCCATCTTGTAGATAGCTTCTCCAACACTGGTCATAGTTATAATTATCAAAGATTTCACTGTAAAACAGCCAGATCACTGGAACACTGGAAGCCAACCATGATGATCTTTGGTGGTGCAGACACTGGAGGCTGAATGACAAGTCCTGGGAGATTGTTGCTTTTTACGCCGGGTGAGACCAGCGGTCTGGGACACACTTCATATTTTTTGGAATTTGACCAAACACATGCTGGTCCAGTGGATGAAATTTGCAAGAGCACTGTGGGGTGGAAGAGTGTCTCCATGTTTGTTTGCTGCATTGGAAACATGGGATGCACAAATATCAAGACACTGGAATGGATCGACACTCTTTCTTTTTTTGCTTCACAAAATGAACAAAGAACACCAAACAAATTTTCCTCCTGTATCCCCATGGGAGACTTTAGCGGTGCCGACGATGCTGTGGTTGCGTCTGTGATGAAGTGAAGATAGAAATGCCTTCTTTCTGCGGAAGTCCAGAAGAGGAATGAAAGGCCTCACGTCTCTCCAGATGTCATACCAATTTGTAATAACGATCCTCCACATGAGGCAAAGTCTTCACCACACAACAGTGATTACGTTCTCTTGGTGAAAGATGATCAGGTTGTCAGAGTAGTTCCTGACATTGGGGCAGTTAAAGCTGGATGCCTGAGAGATACTCTGGACTTGTGGTTTCCTGACGGAGATCTGGTCTGTTGTTGTTGTCACGAAGGAAAAAAATCAGTCCTTTCCTAGAGTTCCTTTGGTGAATCGGACACTGTTTATAGAAAAGACCTCTCTTTTTAAGGGAAAGTAGATAATGCATGGTCAAAAAGCCACTAAAAGTCATCAATTTTGCATATTCATTGAATCATCATTATCATTTGCATATCGAAACATGTTAGATGAAGAAGGAAGAGTTTTAACAGAATAGACTATAACTTATTTCTCATAGAAAAAAGACGCCTTTGGTCACAGCACCATAATATTTACATGTACAAAATTGTATAATGTAAAGAACGCAGACAAAATGAAGCAGTGGAAGTGAGAACCAGACATGAAGGAAATGTATACAGATGGAATAATTTTATTACCATCTATTTTATTACCGTAAATATTATCAAGAAGGTAATTTAAAAATAATGTGTGGGTGGACAAACAATGGTCATCAGTGATTGTTGGGAACATTGGTGATTACTCATTGGTTGTTGGGAACAATGTTAATCAGTGATTGGTCGCTCGGAACAATAGTGATCCATAATTGGTCATTGGAATACAATGGTAATCTGTGATTGATTGTTAGGAACAGTGGCTCATGCTAGTGCACCTCAACCAGTCTTTACACACTGGTGATGAATCGAGGGAATTTGATCTCTCAACTCGTACTCTATATGGTCAAAAGTATGTAGACACCTGAGCATCACACCCTTACGTGGTTCTGTTGCCACAAAGTTGAAAGCAGACAATTTGTATGCTGTAGCTTTAAGACTAAGCCTTAACCCTTCTGAACACCTTTGGGATGAATGGGAATGCCAGCTGTGCACCAGACCTTCTTGCCCAACATCACTAATGCTCTTGTGGCTGAATGAGCAGAAATTCCTACAGCCACATTCCATCTTTTCAAAAGAGTGGAGGCCGTTATAGCAACTTTGGAATGGGATATTCAACAAGCACATAGGAGTGTGATGGTCCACATATGTTTGGCTATATAGTGCATAACCAGCAGCTGTGATGTGAGCTGGAGAGCCGGATCCAGTGCAGGACAGTCACTAATGTCTGCTTTTTCTTTTTTTCTTTTTTGCAACCTCAGATGCAAATGATCAAACTATTTGTTTTAGGGCAATTTGAACATAAATTGTTTTACACACACACACACACACACACACATATATATATATATATATATATATATATAGTAGTGTAAATTAATCCAATCTGTTGAGGTATAAAGTGAAGATTTTGTAATCACAAAGTGAATGAAATGAAATTCAATTAAATGAAATCAATCCACACACAATACAATACAATAAATTGCCATGGATTCTCAAACCGTAGTTTATTTGCTCAAGATAATGAGGTAATTTTACTGGTTTTCTTGTGATCTCAAGGTATTTCTGTTATCCCAAAATGATTAAAAAAAAAGTTGGTTTCCTCTGTAGACACCTAGACATAATATGACAATATGATTCATATTGATCTTGTGAAATCCTAGCAATGACTCAATGACTCAAGCTTCGGCTACTGTATGTCTGCTAACTTTTTATGATGTCTAGACCTTGGAAAGAAACTTGAATTTCTCGTCTTTTCATAACATACATAAGCCAATATCACAAGCAAATACATCAAATTTAACTCATTGGTGTAAATAAAATATCTGAATCCATGGCATACCTAGGACTTCTGTAATATACAATTTGAGATTAGGTGTTAAATCATTTGAGAGTTTTTCTAGCAATAATGACCAGGGAATATTTTAGCTCATATTCTAGCTGGGCATTCGGCAGAATCAAAAATCATCTTTAATAATAACTTGAGCACAGTAATAATTTTAGCATTCCTTTGAATTGTAGTCAGAACATGGAGTAAAAGTGGTGAGAGCAAAGCATTCCTACCACCTCCTAAAAACAGGGAGGTTATGCTAACTTGCCCCTGGGTGTTAATGAGTGTGTGAATGGTGCCCTGTGGAGTCCAGAATGTATTCCTGCCTCATGCCCAGTGTTCCCAGAATAGGCTCCAGATCCCCTGTGACACTGACCAGGATAAAGCGTTTAATGAAAATAAATTTCCATGAATTTCCATGAATTTCCATTTCCATATACAGATTGTGGTAGGTCTAATTTCACAAATCGTCCTGTTTGAACATTTTAAGCTTTAATTCTGTTCATTAAATCCTTTGTAGGGAAAAAAAACCCACAAACAGTCAAACAACATGCTTCCTGCATAAATATTACACAAAGAAATTGTGCTCTGGGAATCAGCTATCCCTGGGAAACAGCATACACTAATGTAGGTTTTTAACAAAAAGCAAAACAGCAGATTTACGGAGTAAATATCCTGTTTTTTTCTTTTAATCGATCATCCTCTCTGCTTCTTCTGTCTTTCAGACATTTTGCCAATACGGCTAAAGAATGCAAGTAAACATGGAACATAATCTAAGAGTTCTGATATGTAAACCAGAGACGTCTTGCTGTGAACATTGAAGATTTGAAGGCATATTGTGAATAAAGATGCAGATGTTTGCTTGATTTGGAGCGCTTGGGTCGTGAGATCAGTCACTGTGCACCAGGGAGCAAAGCACAGTGAAATGATTTCAGGCAGCGGGTGATTAATATGAATAAAAAAATAAAACCATTACCATTTGTCTGAATTATGGAGACATTAGACTAAAGCCAATCAGCCTTTATTAGCAAATCATGAGAATCTGTCACAACGAGGGTTATGACGACTGAACAGAACCGGTCAAGAACCAGGTCATTCTTCATCAATGAAGGTGCAAAGTGCATCACTGTCACCTTTTAAAAGCATCATTATGGCGTGCGTGGGAGATTGCTCAATGTTGTTCACGTATAATTGGATGCATGCACCGTATCAGAGGTGAGAGACCTGTCCTGACTGTTCCCAGTTTAATTATCGCTGGCCAAATGAATATAAGTCAAAGTTTTGTCAGGCATTCACTCAATGGTCTATAATGAAATTCAAAACCTAACAATTAAATAAGTAGTAAATGAGTAATTATTTGCTTACTAAGGAAAATTGTCTTATACACCAGCATGAATCAGCACTAGTTCACAATAAATGACTATTCCTTTAGCATGTGTATGCTGGATAATGATGGGATTGTAGTTTACGTGTAAGAAATTAGATCCTTTTTAATTTTCTACTAAAGTAATAGGGAATTAGGGAAGGAGGATATTCAGAAAGCTGCGTTATATCCAAAGTTTTTGTGTGTGCTAATTGTTCACAAAAAAAGTGAAACTGAACTTGAAAAACAAATATAATGACTAAAGTCTGTTTAAAACATGATCTGAATAAAAGAATAAAAGAGTGTAGGTGTGTGTGTGTGTGTGTGTGTGTGTTTGTGTGAGACTGTTAATGAATAATGAATGGTCGGACGTGTGAACATGCAGCGAATATCCAGTGATGGAAAGAATACAAAACACACTTCTTTGAGTAAAAGTGCTGCTACTGTAGTAGCAATAATTCACTTGAGTAAAAGTAAAAATAATGATCATGAAAATTACTCGGGTAACAGTAAATAAGCCATCTGCTGAAATACTACTTGAGAAATTACTTTACAAATGACTTTTTATATGTCAAAAACTGACAACTAATGTGAAAATGTTCTGTTTTCTATTTTGTTCTTATTTTAACTAACCAAGTGAGCTATGCTGAAGTGAACACCACCTCCATTATCCACAGTATATAATGAAAGGTAACATTAGCTGGCTAGCTAATGGCTAATGCTTTTGTGGTTTCATTAGCTAGCTAGGATGGCCCTTACACGATACCTACACAACAGTCAATCTCTACCGAACACTGAAGTGACGTCATAATTTCAATACCAAGCTTCCATTCTGTAAAATGTCAAAAGATCTGGCTAGCTAGTCTAGCTCACTCAGCTAGCTAATGGCTTCCTGTACATGTTTCCGCAGGTTGCATGTCGATATCTCCACGGGGCTCACATAATTTGCAGATCATCATCATCACACTCTTTTCTCTGAAGCATTTAAAACCGAAAAAAGCTAGCTGATAAATTGGGTGAGGGATGCTCATCTGTCTCCACTGTCTCAGACGTTGCTGCTCAGCATTTGGTGTAAACTTTCGACAGGTTTTATTTTGACTGGCTCTCAGAATTGAATTATTAAAAATTTGCACATCTTGTCTTTTATTTGGCTAACAGTTTTCGGGGGTTAAATACATTATTATTTTTCTCTCTAACAGTGATCAAAAATGATTGTAGCAAATTTTGTAGAGAATTTATTTATTTATTTATTTAAAGAAATTCAAGTACTATGATTTAATTATACTTCATGAAGGACAGTTACAGTGGACCATGTACTCAAGTGCTGTAATTAGAGTCTATGTAGGTTATTACTTTTCCAATATCTAAATATCTATCATATCTACCTGAGTATTTTACCAATGAATCATTTTCTCATTATTAAGACTTAATAAATTGTATTATTTTGTACAAAGGCTATATTTGTGGTTGAAGTAACTTTCAGGTCTGCATTTTCGTTTGCATTTTGTGAAAGACACAATCCTCCGAATATCTGGTTGCTAAATCAGTTTTGCAGGCATTTCCGAGTTTGCATGTGTTTTCACACCCACACACAAACAAACATTTAGTAAATCAGGGCCTCTCTTATAGGCTTCTACATATAGCCTTTATCCATCTATAGATGAACCCAGGCTTTCACTTTCATCTCTTAATGTCAGGCAGGAAAAAAAAAATCTAATTTATTTACAGACAGGAAGTCTTCAGACGATGGCAGTGTGCATTGTTGGTTGTATTGTTAAGAGCCTGAGAGCTGAGGGAGGTAGAAAAATAACCTCCAGCTCCAAAACACATCAACGGCCAGTCACAGGCTGCCAAAGTGACAAGAGCACTCCTCTGTCTCCCTCTCCGTCTCTGTCTCTGTATCGCTCTTATCAATGTTCCCATCTCATTTTCAGCACATTAACCACTGTGTAAAAAGCCGCCTTTTCTATTTGCAGCTATCCAATTTGTTTGAGAGCCCACTTTGGGAGCCCAAGCATGTAATTATCATTTTGAATGCTTTATTCATGTTTCTCAAGCATTTCATTTGGCTCCATGTAGGAATATGCTATATTAGCAATCTGCATTTCAGAACAGGAGAAGCGTGATTCTGTGCTTCAGTTGCACTCTTCAGGTGCATCCGCTGTGCGTTTCTGTCCCTGGAGGCGACACAGGCGTCTCTTAAGATGGTCAGCGAGCACGCTAAAGATTTAATGGAAAGTGGATTAAAGGGTCAGTGAGGCTTGAAAAATTGTTTGGACACTTAAAGGTGAACTCCAACCTGAAACACAGTAAATGTTTATATGGAAATATTTGTGATGTCTTTAGTGATTCTGGTGCTAAATTGTTGGTTGGTGCTGCATTTTCATTATTCCTGTGACGTCACAGGGTGACACTGTAATCCCTAGTGCCGGAAAAACATTTCAGTGGACTCAAACATAAGTGATAAGTCACTCACCATTTTCCAGTGATGCTGATGCAAAGTCCCAGAATGCAATGCAGCTATAGAAGGCAGTTGTGCTACAATGCGGCAAGACAACGATACATTCTTCTAGTGTGCATAAATAAGAACAAATGACCCATGTGTTTCTCTTTAAGGAAAATATAATAAGGCGTTCCATCTTATTTGGCAGTTTTCCTGACCTGCTCTTGGCCATGTTCACAAATAAGATGAATTGTTTCTCACTTTCTGGGCTGGACCTCATGCCACAGTATCAACCATAAACATCCCATTTTGTCCATTATTTGTCTGTTTTTAGGTTTCCTCCAAACCTAATTAAAGGATATAATGTACACTGGGAAAATGATATGCTTCACTGGCACAGCGTAATTCATTTTTTCAGATTAAAATAATTGCAAATATTACAGCCCACTAATAACAAGCAGTAAAATGAGCAGTCTTGGTAAGGGCAATCTTATTCACTTTAATAGCTATAATGTTTTAAGGCTATTAAACAAATTAGGTTGTGTCAGAGAAGCAAAGAATGAGTCACTCAAGGATGTACTGTGCTGTGAAAATACTCAGTGACTGGGTGGTTTGATATTACTGTTACCACCCTGAAGTTGTCAGGTTACAGAGAAACCGCAAAATATAAACTCCTCCTTCCATAAATGTTAAATAACCACCTCCTTACAAAAACAAAACCTCACCATATCAACAATTAGACGTGTTATTAATGCATTTATCTGGAACATCCACCACACAAGTCCCTGTGTTAGATGTTACTATGGAAACGATAACGTATTAGAATGAGTGCATTAATATAAACCTGCGATTTGCATCTGCACTACTGTCAGAACTGCTGTTATACGGGCCTTGACTGTGTGATGGAAGATAAACGAAATGGAAGTGTGGAGAAGTGAGTATTGATCCTCAGACTATTTATATTCAATACATCACACCCATAGATGTTCAGAATATCCCAAACGGACAGTATATATGCTAATGAATGATGAGTGGAATGATTCTGTTCTCTCTGCCCTGAACATTATCATGGCTCTCCGTGGAATGGCTCCCATTAAAATGAACAGAGATCTCTGCTAAAATATAACTTTTTAATTTTACTAACCTTGGAGCAATTTCTTTTTATTGAAAACTAGTCTCAGCTGTTTCAGACTGAGGGAATTTAGGCCTTGGTAGATAAATAGACACCAAGGACAAGTACAAAGGAAAGTGAGAATGAAATATTACCCACCGTACGTCATCTTCCTCAGAGAGGACACTGAGGGAACATCGCTCCTACAACTGTTTCTGTCCAAACGTGGCCTGAACCTGCACATTTGCCCATTTACACATCAGAATCTGGTACAAAATACCTCTCTGATGCTCAAACATCTCCTGACTGCAACGGCTGAGGACTCAGAGGCCGCTGCCTATGATGTTACTCTTACCCAGATATGTGTGATTGTACTGTGAGTACTGTGTATTGTGAGAGATTGTTGCACATTGTGAGAAAGTGTTATGTGTTGTGAGAGAGTATTGCATATTGGGAGAGTATAGTGTATTGGGAGAGTATTGCTACTGTGAAAGAGTATTGTGTATTGTGAGACTATCGTGTATTGTGAAACAGTACTATGTATCATAAGAGAGCATTGTGTATTGTGAGAGAGTATAGTGTATTGAGAGAGTGCATTGTGTATCATAAGAGAGCATTGTGTATTGTGATAGAGTATAGTGTATTGGGAGAGAGCACTGTGTATCATAAGAGAGCATTGTGTATTGTGATAGAGTATAGTGTATTGGGAGAGAGCACTGTGTATCATGAGAGCGTTGTGTATTGGGAGAGAGCATTGTGTTATCGTGAGAGGGTGTTGTGTATCATGAGAGTGTTGTGTATTGGGAGAGTGTGTTATGTAATGTGAGAGAGCGTTGTATATCAAGAGAGAGTATAGTGTATTGGGAGAGAGCATTGTGTATTGGGAGAGAGCGTTGTGTATCATGAGAGAGCATTGTGTATTGGGAGAGATTGTTGTATAATGTGAGAGAGTATAGTGTATTGGAAGAGAGCGTTGTGTATTGGGAGACAGCATTGTTTATTGTGAGAGAGTGTTGTGTATTGTGAGAGAATATAGTGTATTAGGAGAATGTGTTGTGTAATGTGAGAGAGCATTGTGCATTGGGAGAGAGTATAGTGTATTGGGAGAGTGTGTTGTGCAACGTGAGAGAGTGTTGTGTATTTGGAGAGAGCGTTGTGTATAAAATAAAATGTGGAAGACTCTTTACAACTCACTAACAAACAGCTAATGGAGAAACCAATATTTATTCACTGGGAATGTAAAAAACATGTAAATGTAAAAAACTTCTCTTGCCATGATGTGTTGACTAAAGAGCTCAGCTTTGTGTGAAAAAAACGTGCACATCTTTAAAACTAAGCTCACTGATTTTGTGGTTTAAAGCTGTTGTGATTAATTTGGCCTACAATACACACTCAGAATATTAAAGACTATTTTTAGATACCTAATGAATTCTGAGAACAACATATTAAGAGTCAGTTTGATTCTGCAGTGGACAATAGCAACAAATCTATTGCAAGCTACACAATTTCCTTTTCATTAATGACAGTTGTTTTTTATGTCTGTGGTCAGGTGTACGCATTTCATTCTAGCCTTTCTCAAGGTCAGAGTCAAACCACATAGCAGTAAGTGTCAAAGCACAAGATTTGTTAAAAATTAATTATCTCCTGGCTGGAGTCAGAAGGCTCCCAAAATTCTGACTTGGAATAATTCCCACTCAGAGGTTGAGGTAAGGAGATTTTCCCTGTCGGAAGGTGGGAGTGAAGTTTTTTCCCCATATGGCATGAATATGGTATGATAGTTAGGGATCTGTGTAAAGAACGATGTGGTGTGGTATCTTCTGAAAGGACAGAGGGTGGGTTCAGAGAGTGTGTATGGAGTGTGGAGTAATGTTTGTGTGGAGGCGTGGAATTACGCGGAAAAATTGCATGTAATGGTCACATGCCGTACATTTTCCACTACATTACTCACAGTTTACCACAATATGACCCAAACATGCAAACACTGCTTTCATTTTCTGTGTCTCTCTCTCTTTGCCTGTCATGCTCTCTTTATTTGTCTCTCTGTCTCACTCTCACATGCTTTGTCTCTCTCACTCTCTGTCTCTGTCTCACCCTTTTGGTCTCTCTCTCTCTGACCATTTTCTTTTTTTTTGAGATCCTTCAGCACAAAACAGACACCACTGCCACACAGAGACAAGCTATTTTGTTATCCTGTATAAATGTGTATGTGTGTATGTGTGCATGAGTATACAGTATGTGTGTATTTGTATATGTGTATGTGTATATGAGTATACAGTATGTATGTATGTGTACGTCTGTATGACAATACAGCATGTGTGTATGTACATAATTAAAACCCAGACTTGAACTTCACGTCATAAAGGAGTAAGATGGTTACTTCTGTGTTATCTGAAAGCACTTACTTCAAAGCTACATGTACAGTTTATGAATTGTGTGACATAAACAAAACGACTATGACTTTAACATGTGGCCATTTTCTTCATGATCATTACAACATTCCTCTGCCTTTTAAGGGAGATTTGTGAGACTGTTATTATTAGGATGTTTGTTCAGAGTGACTAAATAGTTCTGTTTGGGTCAAAATGTCCATTTCTTTATTTATACCAAATGTGGAAGAGTGCCTCACATTCTTTTTTTCAGCATGAATGTACGTTAATGTACATTAATATGTACATTAGAGATGTCCGTTGTTTTGATCTCAGAGTAAGAAGCCTGGGAAAAGCGTAAATATTGTTTATACTGCTAATAACAGCAATTTTACAAGTGTATTTCTATGAAATAACAATACATTATTTATGCAACATCTCAAATTTTCCGCATATACCCAAAACGGTAATTATACTTTGTACAAGGTACATTACTGTAGTTCTTGGCTTGTGCTCCAGTAAAAGGGGGAATTAAAAAGGGGGAAAAGGGACATCCTGACAGGGGTTATATTGGGATTTAGGAGGTTAGAAGGTGAAAGTGCCAATAATCGTTTATCAATCACATAGTAAAGTTGTGTATAAATGTTTTCAAAGGCTAAACTGAACTAAAATATTCCCACCAGATTTACCAAAGTTTCACAGACTTTTTTCGTACTCATGTCTGTATGTTGATAAGCAGCAATCAGCTGTAATTTAGCAAGCTTGTTCACAGCACAACTGATTTATATTTAGCCACGCCCACAAAACTCCATAAAAAGCTAAGATCCCAGAGAGCTGAAAATGACAAAATGATGACTAAACAATGAAAGACCACCTCCTAAATCTTACAGTAATGCTGCTCAGCCTCTGCAGCGTGTCAGCTACCACACACTCACACACACCAGCTCTTCCTCCTCACATAGGGTGCCATTACTTTTGTCTTAATCGTGTGGCTAGTTTTATTTGTCATAATTTATGGATTTCTTTTGGATTGCTTTCTTTAAAGTCATAAATATGAAACAACTGAGTTTCTGTTCATTCAATTGGTGTGTAATTGTAAAATAAATAAATAGGTCTAAGGGAATTAAATGACAGTGTAATCCATATATAAAATATATATTAATCAATTATAGTCAATTATATGATTTGAAGCCGATCAATCAAGATTCACTTTGGGGAGTCTCCCTACACAAACTCAGGAACTCTTGTCCATTTAACTGGATTTTCAGGAACACAAGTTTTCTTGTGTAAACGCATCTGTGAACGATTTACAAAAAAACTCATTTGTACCCAGTTTGAAAAATGAGGCCTGATGTAACAACAATACTGTTAAATTAAAATGTCACTCGATTAAATGTTTTGATAGATTCGTTTCTGGCCCGAACTACATATCAGTTTTTAACTTTTGGCATAAAAATGTGGGATGAGTTTCCTCTAGTTAAGATCGCCTTAACTTTACAATGGTTTTAGTCAAAGGAGGCCAAAAAAACCTCTCCCGCTTTAAAAGGTATTGAAATGAGGAGCACTGACGCAACAGAAAGAGCGAATCCTCTCAGGATTTAAATGATGAGGCTAAAGATGAAAGAGGGAGAAAAAAAATAGGATGCTTCAAGTGATTCAAATGAATAAAGATTAAAAAAGTGGAGCTTCAGTGGCCAGAAATAAATTGATTCGAAAAGGCCAGGATGTCAATACTAGCTTAATTTTTGATTATTTTAAGAAACCCCAGACAAAGACATGGCCACTTCTAAACACAATACATTCTCTTTGTTAGTGATTACACACATCTCGTTTTCTTATGACCTACATGATTATTGTTCAGTAATCACTTATAATGGCTTTAGAAATGAGGAAATATGCTTGCTTTCGAATCTAGAGCGGTTGTTCTTGACGTAAACAGAGGCTTCATTGGTGGTGGTGGTGGGATGGTGAGTGTTCCTGGGCTTGAACCATTGTTGGGAGCCTATACCTACCCCATGACACGAATCTACAACTGCTCCACCCAGAAAAAAAGCAACGCTTTTCTTTTATTGCCACAAAAAAAAGACACTCAGAGTACATTTTTTTAAAAATGTTCTTCTAACACCGAATCAGTTGGTACTTCTTCTGATATCCACTGATTTCCAAAGTTTTTTTTTTTTTTTTCATTTTTGTGCTCTACTATCAGCAAACAGCATGTCAGAGAGTAGGCAAAATACACAAAACAAAGAACAAAGTCAAGGACAAAACCGGCAAAGATCAGACAGAGAATAAACAGTAACGTCAAAGACACAAAGGAATTGAGCGTATACTTCACAAAGTTCTTGTGACTGAGAGTCTCTTTTAAAGGGTGTAGGTGGATGTGTGTTTAATTGAACACAGGTGTGCACAATTAAAAGTCCAGTGACGGAGAGCAAGGTAGTGTGTGTGTGTGTGTGTGTGTGTGTGTGTGTGTGGTGTGGGAAATGGATGGCCAGGGCGGCCATGTTTGGAGGCCACGGTGCATGTTGGGATCTGGAGTCACTAGACTGGGTTGACCCTCCTATTGCCAAAACGTAAATAGGCACAGGTGAAATGTGACTGATGTACACCTAAACAATCATCAATTTCAATGATGTATTCATTGCTGAAAGAGTCAGCAGCTGGACTGAAACCTACACTGCCCTCCAAAAGTTTGGAAACGCCTGAACAAAATAGGGTTTTTGGGCAATATCAGCATAAATCCTCTTTA
>CM075025.1:3319330-3338552 GCA_037576675.1 Pangasius sanitwongsei
AGATGAGGATGGGTTCCCTTTTGAGTCTGGTTCCTCTCAAGGTTTCTTCCTCATATCGTCTCAGGGAGTTTTTCCTCGCCACCATCACCTCTGGCTTGCTCATTAGGGATTTTATTAAAGAACACATCATACTTTTTATCTGTTTATATTTACATTTAATATCACAAAACAAGTTAGTTCCTGTTGTCACTTAAATTATAACAGCTATAAAGAGTCGTTCTCTCACCAGCCTTTTTTCGTAAAGGCTGTAAACTCTGTAAAAACGTAAAGTTACAGCTAGAACTAGGAGTGGAAAATACTTGAGCAATTGTACTTAGATGCAATACAATAATATAGGGTGTTTATACTTTACTTGAGTGTTGTTCAGATTAAATACTGGTCCTTTTAACTTAATTACATTTTCACTCTTTGCATTTTTAAGTAAATCTCGAAGGTGTCTTCTTCTCTCATCCAGACAGTAACTATACAGATAAACTATACAGCAATAAAACTGGTTTCTTTGCATTTTATATGAATTCTAGGGAAGCATGTTAAAGCATCCAATCAAATTCATCAATGCAGAAAAAAAATGATCGTGAATCATCTCAGTTCATCATCCACTGTGACCAGCTTAATATAATCAGTTAAAAACATTTACTTTTTACTTTTTAATACTTGAGTCCATTCTTAAAGCCCAGTGATTTTCACTTTTTTTTTTTTTTTGGGCTGCATAAAGATTTTGACAGCATTATCTATACTTTCACTTAAGTATCATTTCTCAGCACTTCTTCCACCCCTGCCTCTGAGCGCTAGCAATGGAGACTCCTTCCATAAAAGATAAATCAACGTCTACCTCACAGAAATCTTCACCACATAAACGATTATACTTTTTTTTTAATCAAATATCGTTTTAATCAAATAACGTTTTTAAAAATCTTTTAAATTATGTGGACCATTGGCCACATAAGTCCCCATGAATGAGCTGCTATTATAGCTACAATAACGTATTAGAGCAATTAGAAATCAAATTTGAGAATTCTGCAGTGCACATACAGTGGTGAAGTGAAGTGACGTGTGGCCCAGTATGGGCCCATCCAACTCATCCAAGTGCACACACACACACACACACACACACACGGAGCAGTGGGCAGCCTTTGTTTTTGTTTTTTTTTGCTGCGGCGCCCGGAGAGCAGGTGGGGGTTCGGTGCCTTGCTCAAGGGTCTCACCTCAGTCGTGGTCTTGAGGGTGGAGGAGAGCGCTGGTCATTCACTCCCCCCACCTACAATCCCTGCCGGACCTGAGACTCAAACCCATGACCTTCAGGTTCACCTTCGGGTTACAAGTCCGACTCTCTAACCATTAAGCCACGACTGCCCCCGTATTTCACGTTTCACGTTTCACGTTGTCCTCTCACCAAGATGCTACAGAAGTGGCCTCTGTACTACAACCTGCATGTAGTGAAGCACCATCACAAATCCAGAAAATGCCATCAGCACAGAAAATGGCAGCTTGCCAAAGCTTTATCGAGCCACTCCACAACTCGAGCCCACATGTGCCTGACGCACTTGTGTCTTACAGAACAAGTAGTATGTAATGTAATAGCTGCTGGCTTCAGCTAGCTGATATTACTACCAGCTGAGTGACTATGAGGGTGAGTTATTACTGACTTCCCCCAGTGGTGAGTTTGCTTCTGTTGGATAAGAACATTTTACCAGCCGAAGAGGACAAGCACAGTAGACAGACAGACAGAGAGAGAGACAGAAAGAGAAAGAGAGAGATAGAGAATCTGTACCTAATGTACATACAGCACATCCTACCACACTAGAACAGGCAGGATTCGTGTGTAAAAAAAAGCAGCTCTTACAATACTGCAGCTGCATATCACAGGTTTATATTAATGCACTCATTCTATTACATTAGTTTATAATGGATTTTAAAAAATGTTTTGCTATTTAATAAAGAAGCATTGCTGTTATGGTGACGTTTTCTGTGATGAGATGCTCATTTAACATTTATGGAATGAGTCTCTTGAAAGCTGCATTTTTTTTTTGTCTAATTAACTTTAAGAGAGGAAAAAAAGAGAGGCTGGTGAGGGAAAGACTGTTTATAGCTGCTATAACGCAAGTGAGAACAGGAACTAACTTGTTTCGTGGACGTTCCATCACATTGCATGTACCTAAACAGAAATTTAAAAAGTACATGATGTCATTCTTTAAAAAAAAAAAAAAAAAAGTTGATACATTGCTGTGATATGAGATGAATAAAACACTTTGGAACATGCTGTTATAGGAAAATATGCAACTTTTGAGTGGTAATAATAACTCCGCTTCAGTCAATGGGTTTTATTCTTTATATTCTATACCTCTAAAACCTAAAAAAATAGAGCTCAAACTGACCCAAGTGGCATCACACCTCTGATACACCCCTGACTCATGAGCATTATTACTCTTGTGCAACTTAATGAGTTGATGTTGATTTAAATTCTCATTTTAGTGTAGTAGGGATTTTAACTATCATTCCTTCAGTATGAGCAACTATCAAGTCAATACTGTAGTAAATGAATTCTGTAGCCATTTATTTTGTACCAAAAACCCCTCCAATCATTCTCTAAATGCAACTTCAGTGCCCTTTTGCCCATGTCTAAAAACACTCTGGTGGCAACACTTCTGTTGGATGAATGCCTTTGCGCCATGTCTTATTTTTTTTTCTTTTACTTACATTTTCTTGTGCTGGAAGAGCCTATGGTGCTTAAAAACTCATTCTGTTCTTGCATATTTCCTTTACACCATAAGAAAAAACGAATATCTCCAAGCCTCTTTAATGTGGTCATTTATAATCCGGTCTGTATTTCATAATGTTTAATTGAAATAAAGTTTGGCAAGTCAATATTCTTTAAAAGGAGGGTTTCAAAGGAGAAAACGTTTCTAAAACATGGCTTCAGTGTACAGGATGACTTTCTTCTTAAGGTTCCTTAGAACATCCTTTCTTGTTTAAAATAATTAAATATCCGAGCGCCTTATTTGCATTTCCGACGTGGACTCCTACCGCTATTGCATTCCTCATTCTGTGATTTAAATTACTCTTATTTCACACCAGATGGGTTTTTGTAGATAAGAGTGTGTCAGGATCCACCCAGGCGGATAATAAATTCGTATCAGGAGCTGCTCATTGACATCGTCTTGCACCGCATGTCTGAAACAAATGTGCACCAACACACCGGGCGAGCAACAGAGAAGGTCACTATCCACACACACACACACACAAACACACACGGGGATTAAATTTATTAAAGGGCATAACCACGTCATTCTTCTCAGGGCTCAATGAATGAAACCATGAAATCAGCAATGATCAGGTACTTATTAAACATAATAGTTACACGCAGCGTGATTTGACAAATCCTCCTATGGCCCTGTGTATGATACTGAAGTTATTATATAACAGTCACTGTGTAAAGTGAAGAAGTGCAGATCAAATTAACAGGACAAAGTTATACAGAAAATAAGACACATGGGGTTAAGTGGCTTAAAGACATGCTAAGACACATTAAATATGTTTAATGTGACTCAGGGTGGAAAAAACATATCTCAGGGTGGTAACATGGTGGATTGTTTTCCTACAACAGCACTAATTCCAGCATATGTGTACTTAAGGAGTACTTTACTCAAATTACTCAAAGTACTATAAAAACAAATAAAAACTATAACTGCAAGCAGTAATTGCTGGGCCCAGGCACCAAGGGTGCAACAGTGTCTGTTTCATGAGTCAGTTTTGGCATGTGGATTATGTCCAGTGGAATTATGCCACACTTCCTGCTTGAATGGCACAACATGTTGATCGCTAAACGTTAAACACTGTTCAAGTGATATGTAAAAATTCATTTGCAGTGTAGCATCTTGCTAAGATCACTTTGATCAAATGTGGTATGAATCTGATTAAACCTGTAGGAGGAGTATTTTAAAATTTTGGTACCTGTCAAAAAGCACACAGAATCCAAAATGGCTGACATCCTGATAGGTGGAGATAATGGATGTGATTGTGAAATATGAAGACCCACATGCCTACCAAATTTGGTGCATTTAGTTGAAACTGATGTTGAAACTGAAAATATGTGCAAACAAACAAATCCTGTCCTCAGATACCGCAGATAGTCCATATTTTGGCTCCTACCTCACCTACACTACATATTCAGTGTTTCTGGGCAAGATATATAGCAAGATCTGGGTCTTCAAGAACTTTAAAGGACACAGGTATGAAAGCATGAATATCACTGCCAAACACTAGTCAGAGAGTACGGGTAAAGTCATCTTTACACAGTGCTGCACTGCCTCCTGTTGGAAAATCTGTGAACTTTAACCCTGGACTGAGAGATAATTACATTAAAAGCTGAAGAAAGAAGAAAGCATCCGAAAACACTCATCATCACATCAACTGTCCTTCATTTTCAGATTTGCAGAATAGAAAAGATCTTATCTGGAACTGAACAGAAGGCAAAGGTCATGGCTTTTATATAATACGATATGGCTGTTACACCACATTCAGTAAAACAAACGAGCAAAGAGAAGCAATCAAGATAACAATCGCAAAAACGTTCGCACGTTTCACGAACACAGCAGAGGAGTGGACTCGAGGTCTGTGACTCAAACCTAATCATCAGCGGGGTGGCGTGATACTTCCTGGCGTGAAGCGGAGTTAAAGTTATCACCCTGAAGTTGATTATTTCCCTATAACAGCACATCCTGGGAAGTGTTTTATTCCTCTTATACCACAGTGACAAAAAAAGCTTGTCATATTAATGAGAAACTGTAAACTCCTCTGTCCTGAAGACTTTCCCAGGTCAGAAGACTGAAATTTACAGCTTTACCTCTGATTGTTATAAAGTGCTGACACCAGAGACTCCTTCCAAAAAAATGTTAAATTAACACCTGCTTACTGAAAACCTCACTGTATCAACGATTTCACGCATTTGTTAATCTGTTTATGTCAAGCATCCTCCATGCACGTCCCTGTGTAAGTTGTTAGTATAGAAACAATAACATATTAGAAAAAGTGCATTAAAATAAACCTGTAATTTGCAGCTACTACTGTCAGAGCTTCTGTTATAGAAATTTAATCAACACCTTTTGAATTGAGCATTCAACATCAGAATTGAGCATTCAACAGCGCTGTCATACATATAAAGAAGAGTAATAAACCTCTCAGAGATGTGACCCGTGGTCGGATCTCATCCACCGTTCAAATGAGAGTTTGAAAAATGTCCTGTGTTCAGGGTAATCAGCTGAAAGAGCACTGTTTGTCTAGTGAGAAAAACATTTTTTTTTCAAGAGCGCTTGTTTCAGACAGGAAGAGATGAAAGCTGGCCGTCTCTCTGTAATAAGTCTGGGTGACTATACTGTCCACCACGAACCACTCCATGGCGCAGACATCTGGAATTGGCCATAGCAGGAGAGGGAAATGAGTCACAGTAGGTCTTAAAATGAGTCTGTATTGTGTCTGTATTGGACTGTAATCATCTGTTCAGAAGTTCAAGTTTATTTATCATATGCTTGAAACGCTAGAGTATTAAAAAAACAATGAAATTCTTGCCCAGAGCCCCCCACACACACTCATTAAAACATTAAAACCATAAAACATAAAAACTGCCAACAGAGTCATAAAAACATAACAACACGTTGTTAAGAACGAGTATGGCCTGAGGGAAAAAATAAATCTGGTAGATTTAGTTTGAATGCTGCCGTTCGGTGTGCCTGATGGCAAGGTTATGAAGTCTGCTGGCAGGCTGAGAGGAGTCCTTAATGATATCGTGGGCCTTGCTGAGACAACGTGAGGCGTACACAGGCTCAGTGTGCTTATTTTCTGAGCAGTTTTGATTATCTTATCTAAAACTTTTCAGTCTTGTGTAGAATTTACATACCAAATCAATTGCGATACTGCCATTTAAAACACTCTCAATGACATACTTAGAGTACATGTGTATATGTAAAACTGAGGGACAGCGGTGCTTGGAATGTTGACGTTCCTCATCCTCCTGAGAACGTAAAGGCACTGCGTTGCACTATTGTAATGATGGAGTTGATGAAGGGAGACCATAGCAAGGAACTTAAAATTATTTACAATGCGATATGATCATCAAACCGTTACAATTATAATCTGAATGAATAATAATAATAATAATAATAATAATAATAATAATAATCCTAACTGATGCAACAGAGACCTTCGTACTCATGGTGCTTGGGCCCTAATTAATTAAAAAATGATTACTGTTCCCATCATACAGACTTCTAACATCTGCTATAATGGCAATGAACACTGGCGAAAAATAAAACTACTCGACCGTGCATTTGTGCATTTCCTAGAAACCCTTTAGAAATATGTGCAAACAAACAAATCCTGTCCTCAGATACCGCAGATAGTCCATATTTTGGCTCCTACCTCACCTACACTACATATTCAGTGTTTTTGGGCAAGATATATAGCAAGTTATATATAAAATATTTACAATGCGATATGATCATCAAACCATTACAATCATAATCTTTCAATTCACAAGACTATGGTTTGATATTTTATAATATCACTGAATCTGCTACAATATGACTGTGATTGAAAAGGCAACGATTCAATACTTCATGATACCACTAAATCTGGTACAATACCATGTGATTTTAATTCATAAGGCAACAATTGTATATTTCATACATGATAACACTGAAACCGCTACGATAGGATTGCATTTCATAAGGCAACGATTCGATATTTGATGATACCACTGAATCTGTTATGATACAATATGAGACAACTTACTAACCTTCAACTGATACACAATGTATCAAGCATTTTTAATGAACAATAGTATTCGTTGTATTATATTCATGTTAACTTTGTTTTAAGTCTGCGTTCAGGAGATCACACTTTCGATTTTTCTATTTTAAGATCCACTTTAAGTTAAAAAAAAGTGTTGGTTTTATGTGTCTCAGAGGAATCACAGCCTGGTAGCTGTCGTGTGATAGGTGGAAAACTAGCCAGATTGTAGTTTATTTTTTTCTATTTACTATGTGCTTAAAGTGTACTTTTAAGTCAATATGTTGTTTACATTCAAATAAAGTAATAAAGTACTATAGTTTAGCATACTACCATATAAAGTTGAGGTGTAATGTATTGTAGATAATGTACATTATCTGTATCTGTACTTGGATTTAAACCAGAAGTGGATGTGATCTAGACCAGAACCATTCATTTTCTATGTACATGCACAACACAGAGCTGTGATTTCAACGACAGCATCAAGTGACAAATCCAAGCTATTGGCTCGAATGATTCCTTGGACTGATCCTATGGGTAGGCCTAACGTTAAGTAGCAAATGATGATGACGTAGAGAAGGACTATTTTTAGCTATTAGAGTTATGGACAAATCATGACTTCAAAATATGACTTCTTTTTTACACACCAGTTGTCTGTGCTAGTAAGACTTCCTGTTTATGTGGGATTGTGTTTCTGATTGGCTGGTGATGGTGAAATACATCACTATGTGCAACAGTTTTGATCTATGGTTACTAGCTTACTAGTTACAACGTATCTCAAGTGTGTGCACGTTGCAGTTGAAATTTGAAGTGTGTGTGCGCATTGCAGTTGAAATTCTAACTCCTCTGAAAGAATGGTTTCGGACCAACTTTATACCATGACTTATGATTGAACTTACATTAAGCTGGTGCTTTTTATGAGGTCAATGAAAAGCCCATCTCGACTGGACTTGATTCCATGAGCCCAGGATAATTTTAGACCATACAACCCATTCACAAAGAAAATTACATTAACCCAGAAAATGTCCTCAATACTTTCAGCACAACACAGAACTGAGTTGTATCTACATCAGCACCGTCACTGATGAATAGTGAAGTGAAGTGAAGTGACGTGTGGCCAAGTATGGTGACCCATACTTGGAATTTGTGCTCTGCATTTAATCCATCCAATAGATGTCATGAATCATAAGAGGAAAACATGCTTGTAGACCATGACTTCTTTAAATAATGAATCATTCCGACCTTCGCTGCAGATGTGTGGGCTACGGCTCCCACAACAGCGTGGGCCGAGCCGTAATAAAGAACCCACCCTCCCATAACAGCGTGTAAATCAGTGCAGCTCGAGCTCCTTACACACCATTTATAAATTGCCAGCTAATCAATCAAGCTTTATGAGTTGGCGCCTCAGACAGCTTACAGCAGAAAGCACAAAACTGTACTATTTTCTGATGAGACTTATGTAACTCTGATAAGAAAATGTTTCTCTGGATAAGCACTAGACTCATTTCGCTTTCACACATGCTCACTTTCTCGTGAGCTCCAGTTGGCAACTTCAGGTCATTTCTGCATTCCAGTCAAATGGAAAAAAATAAAACAGAGCAAACAATCTCAGACACATTTATTCAAAGATCCCTAAACACTTCAGTTCATCTCACATGTTAGAGTGATAGTAAGCATTAGATTAATTATTAGGTTTTAATCTAATTAGGAGCAATCTTCTCTGAATACATTTGACAAGCATTTTTAATGAGCAGTAGCATTCGTTGAATCATATTCACGTTAACTTCGTTTTAAGTCTGCGGTCAGGAGATCACACTTTTCCATTTTAAGATCCACTATAAGTTAAAAAATGTGTTGGTTTTATGTGTCTCAGTGGAATCACAGCCTGGTAGCTGTCGTGTGATAGGTGGAAAACTAGCCAGATTGTATTTCATTCTTTTCTATTTAATATGTGTTTAAAGTGTACTTTTAAGTCAATATGTTGTTTACATTCACATAAAGTATATTGCTTATAAAATATACTTTTTTCGTATAAATAAAACAAGTTATGTCTAAGTAAAAGAAGTATATTGCTTATAAAATATATTTTTTTTGTCCCAGTTAAGCCTGAAGTACTATAGTTTAGCATACTGTGATATACCATGATATAAAGTTGAGGTGCGATGCAATGCCATTATCTGTATGTGTTTAGTGCTCAAATTATTCGTAGCTGTATTTGGATTTAAACCAGAAGTGGACGTGATCTAGACCAGAACCATTCATTTTCTATGTACATGCACAACACAGAGCTGTGATTTCAACGACAGCATCAAGTGACAAATCCAAGTTACTGGCTCGTATGATTCCTTGGACTGATCCTTTGGCATGTGTGGTCCAACAGTTTTTTTCAGTTCTGCATTCACCACATTAGTTCCTACCTGCAATTAGATCCCATTTACTAATTTGATGCAAAAATGGAGGAAAAACCTATAAGCGTGGTTTCATCTTATCCTGTCAAATGTGACCTCTTATTAAATGTGTACAGAGATATTATGAAGAGAAATAAAGCTTGGAAGAAAGTAGCAGAGGTTGCTGGTACCTCTGGTGAGTGTACATAGCTAGCAGTCCTAGCTTGCTTTGCTAATCTGCCAATGAAGCTAGCACGTAGCCGCATATGAAAATCAAACCAATTTTCACAGCGATTAGTGCATTATTAAATGTTCTTTTTATTGAAAGCTGTGCATTTTGACTACTACCATTTCTCATTGAAAAAAAAAAAACACAAAAAAACAAAAACTGGACTGTGGAAAAAGTGACATCAGTAGTGGTCACTACAGTCTTGCAAAAAACAAACCACAAGTGACAAGACATTAGCGACTTGCTAAAGAGAATGTAGAGTGACATTGTGTCTGCAGTTAGTGGATGTGTTAAGGTGATCTACAAAGAAGAAAAATAAATAAATAAATAAATAAATAAATAAATAAAGCAGGGGGAGGAAACAATAAAATATAATAAAAAGGTTTTTCTGTGTGTTAACTGTTCTTGATAGTGACTCCAAGAATTAAATGAAATCTGAAAATGCTGTGAACACTGTTCAAAATCCAATATGAATGCAAAAAAATCAGACATAAATGTGTGTTGTTCGTAATATAAATATATTTTTTAATACTCTAGTAATTGTAAGTCTGAATTTGTGGTGAATAACTAATATAGAGCCTACTTTACCACAGTGATATTAAGTCATAATTACAAAAAAATCCTTCTTGATATTTTTTGATACTGACATCATTTTCAAAAAACTTGAATGAAGTAATGTTTTTGGTTTCAAATAGTGGAAACAGGCTTATGCAAATTTAATACCTGACCTTTAGATGTATTAATAAGCACACCCAATTGCCATTCCTGAAGTGATTTTCATGCTGTGGCAACACATTGTAACTAACCAGACTCAGGAGAGGTGTGAGGATCCATGTGCAAAGGTTTTATTTAACATGATAAAAAAGCGTAGACGAAAAGTCTTCGTGGAGACATAAAGGAAACTGTGTGCTTATACTGTATAGTCATTGACCAGGAAGTGATAATCAGTAAGGAAACAGGAAGTGAATAACAAAACTCATTCAGATTTTATTTCTATTGTTCTGGTTTTTTTAAATAATAGACACAGTCTATTGTGTGCAAAATCAAGTATTTGGGCAAATGTGAAAATGTCTTTATTCCCTAATGAGCAAGCTAGAGGCAACAATGGCAAGAAAATCTTCCTGAGATGACATGAGGAAGAAATCTTGAGAGGAACCAGACTCAAAAGGGAACATGTCTTCTTCTGGGTGACACCAGATTATAACTCATTATTCTTCTGTATCTGTTTACTATAAAGCAAATTCAAAGGGTGTTCAGTGTGTACAGGATGGATCAGGCAGGTCCGGAGGCAGGTCCAGCACAGAGTCAGGATCAGGAACCAGCATCCCATCAGGCAGCAGGAGTAAATGTACAGCTCAACAGAAAAAGAGAGTTAACCAACCCCCCACCCGGCGGCTCGCGAAGCCAAACCACCCCTCTGACTCGGTCTTCCTCTTGGCCTGGGAGAAGGACTTTTCTGAGTGCTCACTGTAAAAGTCTGTGATAACAAAAGGAACATGAATGTCCCCTGAACAGACCCAGGAGCACTCGACCGTACCTCTCCCAGTCCACCAGATAATGTGTACAATACGTGAGTAAACTGAGTACTCTGTAGGCTGGTTCTCTTTTGAGCTCCAAACGAGGTGGCTACAAATGCATGGAAATGATTCGTCTATTCCTTGACCCTACTTTATATCCATGAATCCCCACCCCAATGAACTCAAATAGAAGTGTTATTTACTTGAAATGTGTTCAGAATATCGTGGAGAGTATCACAAGAAAAATGTTTCAATTATTAATCTGCGCTCAGTCAATCAAGTGCTGGGAATACACCGCAAATGTCCAATGCCTGGGACAAAACATTCATTTTTCCCCAACTGGACCAAGAAGCCCAGTGACGGCTGGTCGTGATATTAGATGGGTGGAATAAAATCTAATATCTATCAGTAGCGCGATAATAAAATTATTCAGTCTGAGCAATGCGTTAGGTATAGCGTATATACATAAGGTATTATAGATGGCATAATAAGAGTGATATTCTTTCATTCATCATTAGTAAGCACTATATCCTGATTGGGGTCCCGGTGGATACGAAGCCTATCCTGGGAACGCTGGACACAACGTGGGAGAATTCACTCCAAAAGGATGGCAGCCCATTGCAGGGCACCACACACACATACACACTAATTCACACCGGGGCAAATTAGAGACAAGTTTTGCAGACAGAGGTAACAACACTACCTGCTGCACCACTTGTTCCTAAATACCCACTAGGTGTGAAATGTGGTGAACGGTGCCCTGCAATGGACTGGTTTCCCATGTAGGGCATGTCGCCACCACACACCCAGCGTCCCAGGATTGACTCCGGAACCACTGCGACCCAGACCAGAACAAAGCAGTTTTTACCTCTTCCTCCTTCATTTAGGTCTTTTTCCTCTTCCTCTTCGGCTTTGAGGCTTGGGCTCTTTACTGGTGTCCAAGTCAAAGTGAGGAGCGAAGCGTTTCAGTGATGGTGTGCTGAATTTCTCAGTATAACGTATCTGCTTACTATCACGTAACTGTTCCTCTATCAAGGAGGGACAGTTGAGCGTCTCCCACAGGAGCTGCTTGATCCTGAGGCCCAGCTCCATGGAGTAGCAACGTGGCTGTCCAGTGGACGTCACGAGCATCGGATCCTCCACTGAATGATAGACTCGTTGGTACTCTGGAACGCTTAGACCGTGGATCATAAGGGGCTGCTCCATCAGTGATTCACTGGCAGATCTTGTCCTTGGGGCAGCGGCAGCAAAGGAAGATGGTCGTGGACGGAATTCAGGAAGCACGGCAGCATTTACAAAGTAACCCTCTTCCAGATGTGGCTCCAGCTTCCGCAGCTCTTCCCTGTGTTCCCTGCTTCTCGGTGCTGCTTCCATTTTCCTCTTCTTTGCAATCTGAACCGAGAAACATTACAAGAGCCTCGACAGTCAGTTTGTATCAGTGCAGACTGAACCCCCCTTTCACACTGGCCTGTAGTAAAAGTCAATGTCTGCATGCATGTTAGAAACAGTTTCAGTGCCTCTGGTTCAAATCTTCTGTGAAGTCTTTCATTCCATTTACTGCCGAGTCTTTAAAAAGTCTAAACAGCCTGCACAGTGGTCTCGCTTGTGTCTTGCTGTAATACATGCCAGGTTCTGATGTCCAGTTCTTAGGGTCAAGGAAGCATTTCCCCTTCAAATGAGAGATGTTTCTCCAGGTTGTTTATGCCAGTGGTTCTCAAAGTGGGGTCCGTGATGCATTGACAGGGGGTATATTTTTATATTTTTATATATTTTTAAATATTTTGTTACAGTGGCATAATTACAATCTACCACTATCAAAGTGATTACATTTATTAAGTTCTTACAGCTATTAGCCTGTTTGACTGCTCACTCAAATAACTTAAAGGTGTCCCAGACTCCAAAAAGGTTTGAGAACCACTGGTTTATGGAACTGTTTTGGATTCACTGATGTTAGTTTTGCATTTGGTTCCAGAGGAATAGATATGAACTGTTCCAAATCCTGTCCTTGCTCATGTTTCTCACCTGGAAAGTGTTTGTATGAACCGAGACTCTGGTGATGCATCTCAGAAAAATGTCCTGCTTTCAAACAAGGTTACTGAACTGACTTGGAGTTGTTGAGAGAGATTTGCCAGTTCTGAGTGTGTCATACATCAGCTCAAGGTCACACAAACATTGTTCAAACCAAAAAAAACGAAATTTACCGTCACATCTGTCCTTGTGGCAGCAGAACTGGATGGTCGTGGACGGAGGTCACGGACCAGTACAGCATTTTTAATGAAGCACTTTTTCAGATTTGCCTCCAGTTCGTGCACACCATCCTGCAGTTCTGCTTCCCTCTTCCTCTTCTGCGCAATCTGAACCAAGACACATGACAAGAAGCTTCAATAATGCAAGATTTGAAAATATTTCTATTTATTTTTCACTTGAATTTTGTTAGTTGCTATATCACATTAAAGGTGGAAAATGAATGCAATTTTACAGGGGTGTGTAGACTTTTTATATCTACTGTATATTGGCTGTTAAACCAGGGAACATAAGAGATATGGGAAATGGGCCTAATTTCTAAAGCTGGATATGAACAGAAATAATTTGCATGATCACCTGGCTACTGTATAGTATTTTCTTTCTCCATTTTTATGTCAAACCAATTTATTTTCACCTCACTAAATTCATACCTAATTCAACTTTTCCGTAATGTGGATCCAGACTTTGGTCTTTTTCAGGTGCTGTTACACTGATAACATTATTTACTGGTGTAGATGTGAGTCAAAATATTTTCCACTTCTGATTCTGAGAAATTCTTTTTATTTCACAGTTTAGTCATCATTTCATGCTATCAGCTCTTTATGAGCTTAATTTTAATGAGAGATTGTGGGCGTCATTAAATGCAAAAATGACCAAACTCACTGTTTTGTCATCTGTTCTTCTGGCAACAGAAGTGGATGGTCGTGGACGGAGGTCAGGGACCAGCGCAGCATTTTTAATGAAGTGCTTTTTCGGAGGATCCTCCAGTTCACGCACATCATCCCGGGGTTGTGCTTCCCTCTTCCTCTTCTGCACAATCTGAACCAAGAAACATGACAAGACATTTTAATCAATATCATATATATATAAGCAGGGTCTGGACTCCAATTGTTCACTTGCTGTGTTATACACAAAGTAAAGAAAAATAGATGTTTAGACCTGACGCAGAGGGTTGACTCGTCTTCTCTTATGATGGCCAGTCATGATCCAAAGTCTTGTAGTAAAATTTGTAAAGAATTCAAAAGATGGTAAAATTGTTTTTAAGAGCAATCTCAGCATGCGTGATATCGCAATCTAAATTCACTTTGTGTTTTCTTTGGAATTTTTTTTTTAACCAGAACAACAAATGGGCCATTTGTGATGTCACAGAATGCTGAGCTCAGCATGTTCATCATCATCATCATCATGACGTCATCAAGAGAAGAACAGGACAGAGAATTTGGAGATGATTTAACTCCTTCATTCACAAATTATTATAAAACATATCAAGATTTTATTTATTTATTTTCGCTCAAAAATGATTTTCTAAAAATCACTTCTATTAAAATGTAACTCAAGTTAAACGCATTACCAGGGCTGTTTAAGGAACATTTCAGGGCCCTAAGCAACAACTTAGTGCTTACGAAATCCCTCATTCAGGGAGCCATTCACCGACTACGGACAATTTGGAAATGCTAATCAGCCTACAACATGCGTCTTTGGACCGAGGGAGAAAACCGGAATACCCAGAGGAAACCCCCGAAGCACAGGAAGAACATGCAAACTCCGTAGAGACGGGAATCAAACGCCCAACACCAGAGGCAAACGTGCTGACCACCTAGCCACCGTGCCCCCCTCCAAAATCTCTTACAAAGCTGTTTGGTAATTCTCTAAACTAGCATTTACTGTTTTTGTACTTACCTAGGTTTTGATTTTGTCCTTTTTAGTTAGCAACTAGACCACTCTAGCACTTGTACAAACAGCATTCTTCTCTAATCTTGGATGAGAATATCTTCCAAATTATAAAATTGTAAATGTAAAGTGTTTACAAACATACAAGAGGAGAAAGCTCTAACACATTAAAGCAAACCTGTCTGAATACATCTTGCAGCATGTCACATGGTCATTTACACCGCCGGTTTAAAATGCCTATCTGAGCATCGTGCTGCTTCACACAAGTACAAGCACTGCCAGTGAGCCTTTCTGGTAGACGAATGTGTGGTCCTGCCTTCCGTCAGTCACCGTGGCTCACTGATCTCATAAATGTCACACATGGCGTTAAATCGGTCAGCTGGAGAGAAAAGACAAACGCACGCCACTCTGCGATGCCACTCAGGAAAAGAAGCGCCGCCATGATGACCTGCTGATTGTTGAGTAGTCTGTAGGTTTGTGAGGAATCACAATTAGACACTGCTGTGTGTACTTACTGATTGCTAAGTTAGCTGGATTGGACTGTTGATTGGAGATCCACAGGAGTAGACGTATTCAGAGTAAACATGATTAGATCACGCATTTAGAAGCATTTTAATTAAGGAATAAAACTCTTGGGGGTGTGCTGTTTTAGAAAGGTAATCAATGACCTAAGCGGACTCTTTTCGGCACGTCCCACAGTGTTTTATGTGCTTTCCTCTTACACCACAGCCATTTGCAAGCAAGAACCGTATTTTTGTTTAGTAAAGAATGCCACAACATACCTTTTTATCCATTTATAGTTGCATTTAATGTTGTGGAAAGTCCACAAAACAAGTTTGTTATCACTTACGTTATAGCAGCTACAAGCAGTTGTTCCCTCACCAGCCTGAGGGACAGAGGAACCGCAGAACATGAACTCCTCTGTCATGAAGAAGTTACTGCTTTACCTCTGACTGTTACAAAGACACTGGAGACTCCTTCCATAAAATGTTAAATGAACATCTCCTGACAGAAAACTTTAAGTAATTTTTTTAAAAACCTGTGATTTGCAGCTGCACTATTGTCAGGGCCGCTGCGATAGAAAATTAATCAGTGCTGTTGTATACGGCCTAGAAAATTGTATTGCATGATATATTATTAATTAGATCTCATGATTGCTAAAATAAGGTCAATTCATATTGTGAGGCCTTAAATTAATTTAAAAAATAAAAGAACTCATCTTAAAAAAAAGTTAAGCTGGAGTTAAGTTTCTGCTATAGCTATACTGATTAGCAAGAGGATGTGAGATTGTAAAATTGTATGTAAAGCGCTATATAAAGCATGATCTCAGAGGCCTAACAGTTTTCTAAATTATCCATTGGCGATATGAAGATTGGATTGACCCAAATTATTTTCATTTGCTTCTATCAAACATGTAGAAATTCTTTGGAGCATCTTAGATTGGCTGAAATGTTTACAGAACAAAATAACAGTCATTTGTCAGACATGTCCTGCACAATAAGGTTTTTAAATAACATTGCGATGGGAAATTGTTCTCCAGCCGTTACATATCATTTACTCTCAGGCATGTTTTTGGTAACTGACAAAAAATATATACTGAAATAGAAAGAAATATTTTGTACACCAATATTTTTTTTAACTAAAATTATGGTAAGTCATTGGAAATCCCAAACACAATCTCTTAGTTAAAGGAATACTCTGGCTTTTTCAGCTTCATGTCAACGTACCACATCTGCAGTACACTGACCAGAATTTGTCAGTGTTTCTCTGCGCTGAGAAAAGAACAGAAAATGCATTTACTCCAAACTTCTATTTAAGAATTCTGTTTAACAAGCTGATAATTTATACTTTCAGTGATAGGACTCCTTGGTAGAGGGAAGAATCTGTGCTAATGTTAACAGTGTAGTTTCTCTCATGTGAGGTATATGGACACCACTAACTCTTCGGAAAAGGTTTGACTTTTCATCCACATTTATTGGAAAACGCGAGATAGTCCTTGCTGCTGAACCAACGGTCAGGGGGTGGAGATGGATCTGATCCAAATCCTCCTAAAAGCTTAACCCTTAACCCAGACAATGCTTATCACTTATGCTTAGCACACTTATCCAACCTGAAACACATTCCACCCCTTGGCTCGACTCTGCCCAGGTAGGAGGAGCTGGATTAGTTCTGACTCCACCCCCTGGCTCGACTCTGCCCAGGTAGGAGGAGTTGGATTAGGTCTGACTCCACCCCCTGGCTCGACTCTGCCCAGGTAGGAGGAGCTGGATTAGGTCTGACTCCACCCCTTGGCTCGACTCTGCCCAGGTAGGAGGAGCTGGATTAGGTCTGACTCCACCCCCTGGCTCGACTCTGCCCAGGTAGGAGGAGCTGGATTAGGTCTGCAGCAAGAACCGCTCTCTAAAGTGTACAAACCTGGAAACACTGCTTTCATGTTAAAGTGTGAATAAGGGCATTGCCAAAAAAAAAAAAAAAAAAAGTATGATTGTCATGTCCACTGTTTGCTGGTCGTGATCTTGAACTGGGGGGTTAAAAAAAATTCTACTGGCCATCAGAAACTCTCGGTCACTGTTATGATCACTATAATCACTATTACCTCGGTCATATTATACACCTGCCTCACGGACAGTGTTGGCTCAACAGTTAAGGTGCTGAGTTACTGCACAGAAGGTTGGAGGTTCAAACCCCAGCACCACCAAGCCACCACTATTGGGCCCTTGATCAAGGCTCTTAACGCTCTCTGCTCCAGGGGCACTGTATCCTGTCTGACTCTGTGCTCTGACAGCCTTCCTAACAAGCTGGGCTAGCCAAAGAAAAGAATTCCACTGTGTTGTAATGTATGTGTGATAAATAAAGGCTTCTTCTTACCACACCACGCTGCTGTGTGTTTTTGCTTATGACCATGAGTGGTGCTGTTGCACTTGTTTCCAAAAAAATTCCAAGATAATCAGCTTTGAACAACTTAATAAGCAAATAAGACCATATGGAAGCTGTAAAATTGAGCCTTTTTTTTCCCCCCAGAGAGGGAGGTTTTTAACGCTTCAAGGTTATATCATTTTATATCAGCAAGCCCTGGTCATGTGATGTCCAGGAGGGCGGAATGTATTTCCATTCTATTTTCTTTTAATTTCATGTTGGATATGAAAAAATCTTGCAAATGCTAGCCTTTAAAAGATGCCTCCAGGTCAGCTATGTCACTAGGATATTGAGGCTAGTGAAAACATGATTACTTTCTCCCTACATGCACATACCATGGATCTGTCAGGAGAAAACACTGAATTACTTTAAACACACATTCACTACTAGTTGTATCAGATGTTATTATAACATTATACTGCACCATAAAAAGATTATACTTCTCTCAGTAAACATCTTATAACTGTTAGAGACCAGTGCACTCTGTGACGCTGATCTGTAAAACACAATCCACTGAGTAGCTACGTCCGATTGCATGCATAAACTAGCCTGAGGCCCCGCCCACATGTACACTGATATTTTTAAAAACATAGTTTTACCCCTTAGTTTTCAATTTAAGAAAAAAAATCTTCATCCAAACAGCATTTTCGAAAAGAATGCAAAAACGATTTGAAAACACTCATGAGCTCACCAGATGAGCAGGTGGCAGTAATTTGTCATAAACTGTTACGTTGAACGCCTCAGGAATAACGTTAAGAGCTGTGTATCGAGCGGAAGAGAAGGCAAAATCTCCAACAAGTTATAGAGCGAGAAAAAAAAAAAAAAAAAAAAAAGATTCTTAAAGTTACACATGGGTCTTATCCAGAATTTCCGTTTCTAGTGAGTGAAAGTGAAATTAAATTGCAAACATGTTATCGAGGTCATTTATAAGAAATTACAGACCACAACATGACACAACCTTTGAGGGTGTTTTCTAATCTCAGAGAAAAAAAAAAAAAACCCTACATTTTCAAAAAAGAAAAAGACCTTAGTGAACTGAATCAGGCTCCTGTACCATGATCACATCATGACAACATTTTCCACATTACTATACGACATATTTATTTAACCATGGACAAATGGTGCATGTCTCTACGTGTCCGGGACACGTGTCCTCACTGCTTTGAGACAGACGCAGACAGACAGACAGACATTACTCCAACGCTGTCTGTAGAGACAGACAGACAGACATGGGTGTGATGGCCGGGTGGTGAGAGTACGCAAGCCTGCAGCCTGCTAGAGTTCAGTCTGAGAGTTCACACACCCAGTTACATCACTTTATATCTGTTTTCCAAAATTCTTTTCAGCTTTGTTGTAAAAAAAAAAAAAAAAAAAAAAAAAAAAAAAAAAAAAAAAAAAAAAGAAATTTAAAAAAAAAAAAAAAAAAAAAAAAAAAAAAAAAAAAAAAAAAAAAAAAAAAATAAAAAAAAAAAAAA